>VYZS01044803.1:0-10859 GCA_013400695.1 Neodrepanis coruscans | reverse complement strand
AGCACATTGGCTATGCCAACACACCTAGACCCCATTTGCCAGAACCATGTCTGCACAGCTTTTGAATATCGCCAAGCACAGAAACTGCAAACTCTCTGCATATCCTCTGCCAAAGCTTGGTCATTCTCACAGTAAAATGTTTTTTTTTCTGATTCATAGAATATTATATTTTTTCCTGGAACAAAAATTATGATCTTGAATTGTATCATTCAGTTCAGTGATTCTCCTTTGTTTTGATGCTGGAGTATATAAAGGTGAAACAGATAGCATGAAATTTTGAATCTAATAAAGTCAACTAGAATTTCTTCATGGATTTCAAAAAGGTGAAAAACTTATGATAGCTTGATTTCTCAGAAAATCTTGCAGTGTTGGACCATTGGAAATATCATGATTAAATAGACACAGATGATTTTTTATTTAAATTTAGCAATATAGGAATTTCTCAGTTGTGCAATATAACACAAGAGCATCTGGCTTCTATATACATAATTTTGATGAACTTTTAGAGCTGAAAAGCTTTACAAGTGTCACTTTTCATTAAACAAAAAAGGTATTTAGTTTGAAAATCTACACTAACATATAAGGTAAATAGTAGTAATGTTTTCTGTCTAGAATCAAGTTGTATAAAGAGATAAAAGGTATCTTACAGATCTGAATTTTTAGAACACTAACGCTTTCAATTACCTCTTAAAATGAAAAAAATCATGTAGCTGTGGAAGAAACTGTCTGTAACACCAATATTTTCATGTTGCTAATAATTTCTACCACAATTTTTTTACATGTACGTTATGCCTTAATTGATAGTCTTACTGTATCTAATGGAGACACTTTAAATGTCAAAAATTAATGGTTTTATTATTCATTTTTTCAAACTTATTTACAATTCAAAAAATACTATTTTATTTCACTATCTGGCTACACAGTAATAATCCTAAATATCACTATACAACTGGATCTGTTCTACTGTATTTGAAACCTGCTTGATTCTTGTCCAACAAACTAGCTTCAAATTATTTCTTGATTTGTAACCCTCTGATTAAAAAAAAGGTTATGGAAGAATACCTTATCTGTCATCTATATGTGAATGTCTAACAGTATAATAGATGAGCTGAGTAACCTCCAGCTTTGACAACTTAATTCATTCACATTTTGTATGTACATAAGCCCTCATTAGTTAAAATTACTGTATGCTGGTTTTTATTTCAGTCATGTTCCCTTATTCAATTCTTATTGAAGTAGTAACAAGTCTAGAAAAGTATTATTTTATGACAGAGACCTTTGGTGGGTCAGATATTAATTAGAGAAGTAAAGAAAGTCATACTGAAATACTCTGTGCCATTTTGACACATCTTCATTGTACTGCAACACTGAGGTGGTCCTTTGAGACGTAATCAGTGCTATACTTGACACAAATTGGTGAACATTCAGCTTAAGAGAAGATCTAATGAGATATAAATATCTGTCTTTTTTTCCTTATGTCTGATGGTAATAAGTTCTTCCTTATGAGCCTGATCTTTATTTCCCATAACCTTGTTCAAGTGGTAAGCACCAGCAGCAGTTGTAATGGATGCATGTGCTCATAATGGTTACATAGGAGTCTAAGTAGATCTGTGTGAGATAGATGGTAGCACAATAGAAAAGGGCTAATCTAAGCATTTTAGCCCTCTAACCAGAGCACTGGTCTACATCTGATTAAAGCACAATGTAGAATAAACTAATATCTGTAGTTGGTATGCAAATATGGCCATAAGATAATTATCTGACTCTATAAATAGTGGACACCCCAGGGCCTGTTGAGGTCTTCTGCACAGCAGTGGACTCCATGTCAGAATTTCACAGAATCACAGAATATGCTGAGTTTGAAAGGATCCACAAGGACCATCGAGTACAACCATTAGCTCTGCAAAGGACCATCCCCAAGATTTACACCATGTGCCTGAGTGTATTGTCCAAACACTTCTTGAACTCTGTCAGGCTTGTTGCTGTGACCACTTTGCTGAGAAGCCTGTTCCAGTCCCCAGCCACCCTCTGAGTGAAGAACTTTTTTCTAATATCCAACCTAAAACTCCTCTGACACTGCTTCAGGCCATGTCACCAGTCTGATGTTACTCCATTCAATATAAACCTCTGTGCTTGACCTAGGAGCCAATTGCTCATCCATCATATGATGTGTTTATCCAGCTGTGTGCTGGACATTTTGTCCAGAAGTATCCTGTGAGACACAGTAGCGAAAGCTTTACTTAAATCCAAAAAAGGAGACATCAACTGCTTTCCCTTGATCAGTTAGGTGGGTTACCTTGTCATAAAAGGAAATCAGGTTTGATAAGCAGGACTCTTTCATCTCATGAATCCATGCTGGCTGTGACCAATGGCTGCATTGTCTTTCAGGTGTTTTATAATACTTCCCAGAATAATCTTCTCTGTAACTTTACCAGGGACTAAAGTGAGACTGACAGACATAGTTTCCAGGCTTCTCCTTCTCCCCCTTCTTGAAAATCTGGACAACATTCATCAGCTTCCAATCAGCTAGGACCTCTCTGGATTCTGAAGACCACACAAAAATCATGGAGAGAGTTCTTGTGATGAAATCGGCTACCTATTGGAGAATTCTGGGATGATTCCTATCTGGCCTCATAGATTTATAGGGGTCCAGCTGGAGCTGCAGATCCCACATAGTTTCAGGGTTGACTGGGAGTTGATCATTCTCACAGTGATAGTCCTCCAGCTCAGAGCACTGAGACCCCTTTGGTCTATCTTCGCTGTTTTATAGTAAATCNCATAAACATACAAAAGACAAGGTTTAGAACACTCCCTGTTCCCTCCCCCCTCCCCAAAGTCCATAAAACCCCCCAAAAAACCCAAAACCCACAACCCCCCTCCTCGTCCCCCCAGAAGAGGGAAAAAAAAAAATCAAGAAAGAAAAGGGAAACATGTTTTAACAGCTTAAACTTCGTTTCACCCCATAACAGTTCATTAGAAGGCGATGATTGAAAAGTGACCAGCACTTATGGACCCCGACATCTATAAAAATATTTTCCCAGGGGATCTAACTTACTAATTCCCTGAGAAGCCTGAAGTCTGCTTTCCTCATATCCAGAGCTGAGGTTCTGCTGGGACTTTTTATTCTCTGAACAGAAATTTTAAACTTGATTGTCTCATGGTCACTGTGGCCAAGACAGCCAACAATCTCCACTTGTGAGATCTACCCTTTTGACAAGCAGCAGATTAAAGAGAGCATATTTCTGAGTCAGCTCCCTTACGACCTGTCCTATAAAGTTGTCATCCAGGTTTTCACCTTGAGTAAGGATGTCTCTCAAGGTTACTCCTTGAGGGTGAGAGAATTCTTTTTGTGTGAGATACTCGGTAAGTGAATTGGGAGTAAGTGCACTCAAACTTTGAAATCTCTGCTAAATCATATGAAGGATTGACTGTGTACATATCATCCTTCAGACATAAAGACTTGAACAAGTCTGGGACTTAGTATTGCTCCAGATGCAGCTATACTCCCCTCTGAGAAGGAGTTTAGAATGTAAGGAGTGCCTTTCTGAACCTCAAGACTCAGCAGGAGAGTCTACCATTTTGTCTGCCCTTGCCCTCTATGTAGTAAATAATCTAGTGTGCTTGGCCATTGAATCTTGTTAAATTACTGTCACATTTACCATCAAACTTTTTTTAAATTGCTGTTTTATGTAATAAACATATTGTAATTTTTCTGTTACGAGTGAAGTGAGTCACTTCATCCACGACAATGAGGCAAGCTATTAAAGGCCTTATAACATGAAGCCACTTACCTATATATATTTCACAGCTGAGAAAAGAACAGAAAACTGCTCAAAGGAGGAACATATTAAAAAGGTCCTTAAAGAGAAAAGTAAGTGCCTAATAATATGCTCGTTGCTTTTTTTCATTCATGACACATTCTTTCTCTGTGTATTAATGTGCACTAGAAGAAAAACATTAATTCTGTATGAGAAATAGAGACAATGGATTGTACTCAAAGTTAGATCCACAAATCCATTCAGGTGTCTCCTGCTGTAAGAGAAATGACAAAGTGACAAATAATGATCATAGAGTCACAGAATTAACAAGATTGGAAAAGACCACAATGAACAAAAATTCCCAAACAAAGAAAAATTCATATAGTCTTTCATTCTTTTTTATATTTTTTTTTAAAGCTGTAAGTGAAACATTTCTTCCTTTTTTTCAAAGAATTTTTTATAAGAAAATTGAGGTATTTTTAATGAAAACTGTAAATAAATCAAACTACTTCCTATGTACAGTTCACATCTGAATGGAGAAAGCAAATTAAATTATACTAAAACCTTCTAACTGTAAAAATACCTGGGCAAGGTAGAAAGCATTTTATTTAGAGTTATAAAAGTTAAATAAATGCTGTCAACATATTGATAACTCTGTTTAGAGTTCTAGAGGTACATATGTTAGCTAACAAATAACAAGTGGTTGGAGGTAAAACCTTCATTTTATTGTTAATAACTCATACAAACAAAAAACTTTTTCACCTAAAACATTATCTAAGTGTATTTCTGGTTTGTGTCTTCAAATTGAAAATCTCTATCTGTTACCTTTTGACTATATCTCTCAAAATATACACAAAAAAGAAAAAAACCACTTTATGTCTTTTCTTTGACTTTTCTGTCTTTCTGTTTCTTTCCCATTGGACTGTAATATTCTCCTGGATGATGAAAACCTTCTCAAGTTCAAGCAGGTTCTGTGCATCTCTCAAGTCACACATAAATTCTAGAAATATTCAGAGATTAGGAGCGGTTCCTTCTAAACCTTCTGGGAACTTCTGTACATTAGACAAGTACATGTTTTTGAGTACCTTTGAAACGGGTTGTAAAACATTCATCGTGTTGAAGAAATCTATGACCTAAAGATTCAAGATTCAGGAAATATTGAAAGAACTTCAAAGAGCACCACAGCTTCAAACCTGAGTTTAATTAGTTATTTATTAAGCCAGATTTATGGGTGAGGAAAAACCGAACAAGACCTGAATTATCTTTCACTGTATCTCCTGTTATGAACTGGATAACCTCTCTACAGTCACATGACTGTCACTGCCTGATGGGATCTGCCTCTGGTTTGGGGAGTACTGCTATCCAGGCATGGTTTGCCAGAAGGAGCTTCCAGGGCAGCAGACAAACATACTCACTGACTTTCAAGTGGTGCACCAGCAGAGAGGACAAGAAATCCCCAACACTGTCATCTTCTGCTTTGCAGTGGGGGCCACAGGATTCTAAAAGCTTGTTGTAATTGCCACAGACAGGTTCTCTTGGAGGATGATGTCGCTGTTAGTCTTTAGACCAAAAATAAAATTGGAAAGTGAACACAATAAACAAAGAAAAGGATAGCTGCTAGATATTTTTTTAACAATAAATGTAACTTTTAGAGAGTTTTTTCTGAATTAGGTCATTGTGACTATTTAATCATTAGAGTATTAGATGCAGTAACAGTTGTTGGCTTCATATATGCATTGTGTTACCTTTAGTCCACTGCAGTGGACTTAGTGCTTCAACCTTTACACAAACCTCAGATATACTAGCTGTGTACAGACTGGCCATCAACATCTCCTTGTGAATAAGTACCAGACATTTCCCTGGTCAGTCCTCTGTTAGTCCTTCACAAGAAGTCTAGACATTTAAATATGCTGTATAGCAAGTTTCAGACAACTAACGGTTCTCTGTCCCCAGGCATATGGCATCTAGCTACATTCTTCAGTTTAGTTCTGAGTTACTTTTGTAGATACTTTTTACAGACAATGAAAGCACAGCAACAAGTGAAGCTAAAGTGCAGTAAGAGAAAACTGATGAGTAGTATGAAAAATTCAACTAATGTAAATTACTGGAACTAGAGGGTACCTTTCGGAGTTCTTCCAGAACTAAAATTCAAAATATCAGCATTGTGGGTGAACTATGATTTTTTAAAATAAAGCTGCTTATGCATGTAGAGAAGTCCCTAATGGATTTCTGTCTATAAAAGAGAAGCGAAAGAAGGAAATCCAAATTAGAGGTAGGACAGTTTCTCCACAATTCCCTGGAAACCCAGTGCTTGATTTAAAGCCAAAGAAAGGTTGCTCCAGTTTTCTTTGTGTTCAGATTTTCTGCTTTTATTCAGACAAGATACTTGAGAACAGAAACCATGACATAAATACAAATTAGGTAGTTATGTGATATGTGTTGTATGTACATGTGATTTTGTGAACTTAGTTTGCATATGCTTCTTACTGAAGTTGTCTTTGCTATTGTCAGATTTATAATGACAATTTTACATCTATTCTTGACTGCTCCTATGTTTGAGGAAATTTCCATGGTAAAGCTTTTCATTTGTACTCACCTTTAGAAGCACACTGATAATCGAATACTGAGCTGTAATAACTTCATATTTTTTTTGAGGTCCCAAGAAACAACTGCTTATTGAGCAATGCAAAAAAACAAAGAAAATTACAATGATGAATTACAGGAACACAGATTTAAAAGGCAGCAGGAGAGTATAAAACATATTGTGAGTATCTGCTGACTCTAGAATTAAACATTCAGTTATCTGTAGGTTGTAGAAGCTTTAACTAGAGTTGAAAAGCATTTTAATAAATCTAGATAAATTTTAATAAATCAGGATACCAAACACTTTCTATGCCTATAAGTTGTGTGAACATACTCTGACTTCTCCATGTAATGACTGAATAAATTTAAGCATCTAAGAAAAGCATCTGGCCACAGCCAGAAAAAAAAATATAATATGAATTAATTAAATTAGGACATGTATATGGAAAACATGTATGTAGTTTCTGTAACAAATTATTACCTTTTTAATGCATATGTTTTCCTTGGAGATATTTTTGTAGTGATTAAGAAATAAAATGGTTGTAAGACTATGAAAGCCATAGAAGATAGAAACTCAGAGATATCATCATGCATTTTATTGCCACAGAACTGGACTATTATTTTTGGTTTTACCAAATTACATAGGAAGATTCACCTTCCTGCCATCCCCCCCTCCCCCCCTTTTTTTTTTTCTTAAGCAAGCAATTCAGGACAAAATTATTTAAAATATGTATTAACAAATTAAAAAAAGTTAATTATGCTGAAAATCACTGTTTTAAGTGAAGACTCATTATTAAGAGTTTTTCTTTCCCTCACCTGAACAAGTGGTTTTGACAGTCCTATGACAAGCATATATTCTTTTCTGACACAGGAAGAAGGACATTGAAAGGGGAAGATTCACTGAGTGTTGGCTTAGGTATTTTAAGTGCCTAGTTTCATTAAGCAAAACCTACTTTAGGGTAGATTTGAGGCTAGGAGAAAAAAAAGAGAAGTAGGAAAATGGGAAGAGAGAGGAAAGGTAGAGCAGGGAGAGGCAGAGGCAGGAAAGAGACTGTGAAGTTCATTGAAGAATGTCTTAATAACTGTTAATAGACTGCATTTGAAGGGAACTGTCTGCTTTGTCAGAGAGGCAGTAACTCATTTTGCTAGAGGCAGTGGTTTGTTCATGCTGTATCATTTTATCAATAAATTGGTTTGATAATTCATGTCAGCTTTTCTTGCAGATTATAGTCAGAGGAAAGTTAACACAAAAAGATGTAATGTATTCTGCAAACTGAAACACTTCTTAAGAAACAACAAGCATAACTTATTCTATGCCGCTGACTACCCATTGAAGACATATCAATAAGCTCCTTCCTCATAGGCTACAGGTACTTCTCCTTCAGTATCAAAAATAAATTTAAAAATGCATCTTTTTTATTAAGGCAAGGGAATTTTGATCTATATCTAGTTTTCCAAATAAGGAATGAATCATGGGATTTTTAATATCTTAGGTGAAGCACATGATTAAAACCAATATGTGTTTGGGAGTGATCATGTAATGTGATGCAATGCCAGTTGCAGTTTGCCTATTCCCCTATCAGCTTAGGAAAGAAGGTTAAAAAAAGTAATTAAGAGAAAAAAAATCCAGACAGCTCTTTATTCATCAAGGCCAGAAAGCTTACGAAAAAAAAAACTTTAAAAAAAATATGTTTTTGTCTATCTCATCAAAATGAGAAGCTAGTTGGAAGAGTTGGGGAATTTTATGATAATCCTTGATGGGAATTAATACACATTTATACTAAATTTTCTCTTTTTTTAATAATCAAAAAACAATTAATTTAACAGTCCTACCACCATAAGTAGTTCTTCAAGGAGTCTATAGACATGTGTCATAAGCTACTTGCACCACCCCAAATCCACCTTAGCCTGGCTTTGGGTCCATCTCTCAGCCCAGATCCACTGCCCAAAATGTCCTGAGAACTTTCCTATAAAGATTGCTACAATACAATGTTGTGGATGTTTTTATTTTGCCACCAAGGAAAACACTCCTTTATATATCATCTTTCTGTCTCTGGTATTCCTGTCTCCAGTCAGTTTACCCCTTCTGCAGTTGGGACTTCTTGCCCTCCATGCTAGATCATTCCATGGTCATAAATTATTACTACTATGCCTTTAATGCCTTTAACTTTTTTTTTCAGAAGTTCTCAAATTGAAATGCATAAAAATCACCAAAAACTCAAAAACCTTTTTATTTCCCAGTTTAGAACTATAGTATGTGTTATGCATGGCTTCATTTTGCTCTTTTCAAGACACTGTAATAAGGCTACTATTTCCTTCTTCATTTGGGAATTAGAGAAAGGTTTTATGATAGCAGACAGACATTAAAACTTCTGAGAGTTTTTATAGCAATATCTCTGAGATAGACATGAGTGGTAATATACTCCAGTGTAAACACTTCTGCCTGTGTGTGAAGATAAAGAATTTCTCACAGTTTAATGCTGTATAATAAAAAAAATCCTTATTATTTAATATTTTATGGTGGTTAAATATGTTAAGTCCTTGTCATGGTTTAACCCCAGCTGGTGAGGAAACACCATGCAGTTGATTACTCACTCCTCCTACATTAGGATGGGGAGAGAATAAGAAAAGTAAAAGTGAGGAAACTCATGGTTTTTGATAAAGGCAGTTCAATAGGTAAAGCAAACGATGTACATGCAACTAAAGAAAAACAAGGACTTTGTTCACTACTTCCCATGCGCAAGCAGGTTCTCAGCCATGTCCAGGAGACATATAATGGTGACTTAGGAAGACAAATGACATCACTCTGAATGTCTTTCCCTTTCTTCTTCCCTCAGCTTTATATATGGAGTTTTATGTGATACAGTATGGAATATCCCTTTGGTCAGCTGGGTTCAGCTGTCCTAGCTGTATCCCCTCTCAATTTCTTGTGCACTTTCAGCCTCCTCACTGGTAGAGTAGGGTAAGAAGCTGTCGTGGTTTTACCACTAAAAAGTGTGGTACTGACAAGAGATGTCCGAGACAAGCCACACACACCCAAAAAGAAAAAAAACACACAAGTAACACAGGTTATTTCACACACAGAAAACCGACAATAAAGTGCAAAAAAACAGACAAATTAAGCTTTCCCAAAGCCCATGTTGGCATGGGAACGCTCTGGAATAGTGCTGGTCTCTCTCTTGGGGCTCCCGAAGAGACGCCGGGATAATTAGAGAAGGCCTGCGACCGATCTGAAGACCCCCCAGCAGTGCGAGCCTCCACTCGGCTTTTCTGAAGAAAAACACTCAAGACAGTTAGAAACTGTGAGCCCCCCTCCCCTTCCCTTTAGCCCCCAGGAAAGGATTTTCAGTGCTGATGGAAGAAATGTGGTCTTTAAACCTGGGCAATAGCCACAGATAATAGCCAGTCCACCCACCCCCGGGGAAANGGAAGCTTAATTTGTCTGTTTTGTTGCACTTTATTGTCGGGTTTTCTGTGTGTGTGAAATAAACTGTGATATTTATGTGTTTTCTTTGTTTTTGAGGGTGTGTGTGACTTCTCTCGGAGATCTCTTGTCAGAATCACTAATTTTGTGGTAAAACCATGACAAAACCATAACAGTAGTCTACTGGTTTATTAATTAGTGAGCTGTTGCTTAAACCTGGAGCATAGAAATTTAACTTAGTACCTACATTTTCCTCTGTTTTTAATATAAAGTTTATGCAGTGCTTCATGCTTTTTACTGAAGTCAGTGAAGCACAAGCAACATAAACCAACAACAACATGTGTCTGCGCAGGCTACCCAGTGTTTATGAGTTTTCATGGGAAATAAGTTCTAGGACATGTATTTCCTGAATGCTCAATGATAATGTCTGTGGCAAAATATGTAGAATTATTTTTCTATTCCTAAATTTTGGTGAAAGCTAAGTGACCTGGCTGAGTACCAATTTCAAATCAAAGGATATCATGTGTGTGTGGGAGAACTGAACACCTGCCGGTATAGATTATAAGAGATCACAAACTATTCAAAAAGTAAGTACATTTACATCTGAGTGGAACTAGACATGAGATATACAGGCAGCTAAATTAACCTAGGGGATCTACAAATTTTGTCTAGGTGTGTTTCGTCCTGAAAACTGGTTGCCTGACCATTTTAGTCCTTACCTTTATGACAGTCAAATAAGGGTTTTCTCAGTTTACTAAACTCTAATTTTTGCATTAAGAGTATTTTAAATCTCGCAGAATCTGGAACAAAGCTCACAATATTTTGCAGATTTCTCATCCTCCTTTGTTAACATTATAATGTATTTTTCATGGTATATACAAAGTATTGAAAAAAATGCTTTACCCAAAACTCATGAAAGTGTCCTGGATTTAACTATTTAATGTTATATATGTGTAGCTTTTATATGAAAACCGAAACTTTTATTTGCAATACTCAATTCAGAAAGGAGCTGTGTTCAATAAAATCCAGGCATTGCTTGAGAATATATTACTATTTCTTGGGAATTTTACATATATATACAAATATATATTATA
>VYZS01044802.1:43767-61719 GCA_013400695.1 Neodrepanis coruscans | reverse complement strand
TTTCAGCACTAAATCCCTCCTTGGGCTAATGAGAAGGGAGGGGGGGGTTGCGCGCGGTTTTTCTAATTTACTTGAGTTTTTCCTTCAGTCAAAGCCGGGCAGAAACCCACGTTGCTAAAGGATTTCTCAGAACAGCCACGTGTTTTCTTCTAAGTACCCCGGAGTCTCTCGGGGGGCCCAGAGAGAGACAAGCACTATCTCCAGAGCTCCCTAGTCCCAAAAACGGGCCCTGGGAAACTTAATTTGTTTGTCTGTTTGCACTTTATTTGTCGGGTTTTTATGTTTGTGTAAAATAAATTGTGATATTTGTGTGTTTTCTTCATTTTGGGGTGTGTTTGTGACTTCTCTCAGAGTCTCTGGTCCAAAATCGCTGAATTTGTGGTAAAACCACCACATCTATTTATCTCATCAGATGGTGAGCAGCCATCCCCAAGTTACATATTAGTTTTACAGTACCGTACACACACTAATGCATGAATTAACAGGACGAAAATAGCTATGCAAAATTAATACTTATGACAAAAAAGCCCTTGCTTTGCTTTCTACAGACAGAAGTTCCTCTTCCCACAAATGATACATTTTCTCTCTTATTCAAGAGTACACATTATTTGTTCTACTACTAGTGCTGGAATCTCAGATTCCATCCTCTGTTAGAACATCAGCACACATGCCTGGCCACCCTCTGGTCTGCTCTTGCCCTGCCAGCTAGCAAGCGTTAGTAAGAACATTATTTTCACCCATGTTGTATCAGAAGAAGCCTTTCCTCAAGTACCCTCTTCACTGCCATCACTCTCCTATCACTGAGTCTACAGCATGCTTTGATAGCAGAGCAGTTACTCTTGTCTTTACTGAAAACAATAGGAATGAGTTAGAGAGTCAGAAAGAAACCCCTAATACCAATAGTTTTTTCTCTGGCATTACACCAGGGATCCCTGCAACATCGATATGTAATGTCACTACATGGACAAGCTGACAACCCAATAAAATATAGCAGTGGTTAAACACACACAGGGAATAGAAGAAGAAAAGACAGTTTATTGTGTGAGGGTGACTGTTACATCTTCGTCTTGCAGGCTGCTTCAGATGGGGACACTTCTGCCTTTTTAAAGTCACATCACTCTGATGATTCCCCAAATACATGTCCCTGACAGATATGGTTTAACAAAATTATTTATCCAGTCCTGAGTGGTTTTATTAATAACTTCAGAGAATCGCAGAAGAAACTCTCTCTTGACCTATGGGTCCATTGTGCCAGGAAAGCAATACGTTCCAACTTGAAAAACAGGGTTACGTTGCAAAAAGGGACAACAGTACACTGCAAAATCTCTCACTGTTTTCGTAGATACAGGCTGTAAAGTACCCATTGCAAACTGTATAAAAGCCAACCACAATCTTCTCTTTTATGGCTCTTAATCCTTGTTTGAGTTCATTGCTATAGGCTTGCTTCAGACTAATGGGGACTTCTACAAAGGAGCAGATTCTCTGAATTCAAGCGTAATTAATCTAATGGGACTACTAGTGCTAGTATTACAGAAGTAGTAATACAAGATTTGCACATAAACCATACATTTCCATTCCATTCCATGAGCTACTTGTTCCCAAATGAAAACTGTTGGTAGCCTGTGTTTATTTTTGTTTTGAAGTAGATCATAATTTGTTTCATTACTGACACAAAAGCTTCCCTAGAAAGCAAAAGTATTTGTTTATTTTAATTGACCCTGCCTTGAAATCATCATAGGATTTGTTTGTTGGCCAAAAACATTTCAACAATGCATGTGATTACAATGCTAGCTGAAAACGCAGACCTGGGAGCTTTTCCTCCTAGGAAATTGTTTTTATGTTATGAAACAAGTCCCCTTCCCTCCCCCATCTTCCAAGGCCAAATTCTTTTAAAATTTAATTTGTCATTGCCTGCAATAGACTTGTTCAATTGGGCCCCAAAGTTGCTGCTAAAAGAAAACTCTTTACTTCATAGAGCACACAGTAGTTTTCCAATATTAACAGTTATGCCACTCAAGTGGAAAGTATATGTATAGGGTAGAGCTCGGGAAGTAAAAAAAAAAACCCCAAACCAAAAACCAAGAACAAAACCACTAAAAAATACATCTTAACAATTCAAATCCAAATAGACTCATCACTACTAATTGGCTCTGCTGTGCATAGAGCAAGTAATGCAACTGTGTGCTATTGCTCTGTAAGAGCTATTTATAAACCATGACACACTGAAGTACTTGGCTGAAAAAGCAGAAGTCTAAAACAACAGCAAAACCCAGTCTTACCAGTCAGCTCTTGTCTGGCTTTGTTAACATCAGGGAAGTTTAAGAAGGACCGACACCTTTATGTGATGCAGAGAATTAGGACCAAAACGATCCTTCTACAACCTGACATTGTTTTACACTCTGAAGTACATTGACCTATTTACATTTGTTTACCATTTTGACCTTTCTAAATTAAGCCCTTACTATTTTTTTTCCTGTGGACACTAAAGCACAGAAAAAAAAGTGAAGCAGGTATAAACTGATCAAGGATTCATTAAGAGCAAGACAAATAACATATCAAGTTAAATGTACTATGCTATTAGAAGATTTAAACAGTTGCTTCAGTAAATTGTACTTCACACTGCAAAAGTAAGACTTAATACATAGAACACCCTCACTAAGAAGTCAGAGCAAGCCAGGTTTTGTACAGCTGATATTTCTGTATTTGTGACTTACTAATGTAATCCATTAATATCTAATGAACATAATGCCACTTTAAAGATATGAGAACAAAAATAGAGGTGAGACACTTGTTAAAAAGAGTCAATATAGATCAAGGATTCAAAGGTGTTTAATACTGCTACTAAGCAGCACACCATCCATGGAAAATACACAGAAATAAAGTCATAGTTTGGCAAAACATAGCCACAACACATTCAATGGAGACCAGAAAGAAAGGGCTGCTCTAGGAAACAAGAAGCCAGGTGCTAACATTAGCTTCCTGCAGTCAGTATGCATACATGGAAGCAGTCAGGAATCACAAATTTGAGTGCATTTCAGTTAATTTAAGAAACAAAGAGCAAGACTATAGGGTCCAAGGAGGAGCCCATCACCTGTATGTTGATGTAAAGTCCCCATCCAAAAACCCATACAGAACATACAAACCCCAAGACACCATTTACTGAAATGCAGTTCAATGAGTTACAAAATGCAATGAGATAAATGCATTTTAAGTACTGTTCCAGTACCCCACAGATTAAATCATTCTAAGTTTGAGAATCTATAGTGGATACATAAGGTCACCATCAACCATTTATCTAAAGAAGCTCTGCTTTGTGTGTGGGAGCAGTCTAGATGAACTCCAAAGGTCCTGCCCATCTGAATTAGTCTATGTATCACCCATTTATTTCGTGTCCAACACTGTAAAAACAGGATCAGACCTCCTCCTTTCTCCTCTGCCACATCTGAACTGAGCCAGCTACCTTTGCTCTCATGCTGGTTTAAATATAAAAGATCCTTGAGACTTTTTTCACACACTTCCCAATTTCAATTCCAAAACTCAAAATGCAGTAAAGCAACAATTTTAACATGAAATTTCAACAGGCATTTTAGAAAATATATGCCTTCATAACACTTAAATCCTGAGAGTTTCTAGTACAGAAAGCATACTTCTTAATGAGATGGACAACAACTTCAATGGGCTTTGCATTTATGAGTCAAGGATGACAACATGTCTTACATTCCTGTCATTTTCTCTGATTACACTTATTTCCATCAATGCAACTAGTTCCCATGACTTTGGCAGGAATTATAACAATTTGGAGACAAACAGGCTTAGAATAGGACAGTCACATTGTATTTCCACCCTGCTAGTACAGTTTCAAAAAAGAACCTTGCACTTGCTTATGCTGTGCTCTATTTGGCTGCAGACAATTATGCTCACTAGCATTTTCTGTCATCAGCTCCTTTGAAAACTAATGTGGTGACTGTCAGCATACCCCCATGGTAACATCTTCTGCAGTGTAACACATTTCCAGCAGATTTTTAGATTCAGAATCCTTAGAATCCAAAGGCACGACAACACCATAGTGCATAAACTATACATTTGAGTTGTCATATAGTACAGCACAATGCTGAAGTTGCCTGTGGCTGAGATACTGTTGGGATTAGAAGCAGGAAGATCTGCTCAGAGGTAGAGCTTATTGGGAGGTGTAATGCCATACTAACATGGTTATCATGCTTCCTGCACAAGCATAGGTATTGTCACACACTCCTGTGAACTGACAGTACAGATAAATTTATATAATACATACACACAGACAAAACCCTTGAAACTAATCCAAGAATTCTTTTGCAGTTCTTTGGTATGGACTATCAGGACACTATGAACCACTTCAGAAAACATGCTTTTCCAAGGTGTTACTCTTTAATTTTTTCAACTTAATTAAATCATAGCAAAATATAAGACAGAATGATATTTATAAATTTAAAATATTATGTTCCTATGTTTTTAGGAAAGGACTGACAGGATGAAAATCTTATGACAAGCATGTGACTCAAATTCCTTTGAATTAAGTGTTATTAACTGTATTGATGTCAACATTCTATTAACCAATAAGGAAAGATTCAATTTACAGAAAGAGCCAGCCCCACAGAAGACCACTGAAGTCATCCTAGATTTACACAACTATTGGAGCAAATGATGGAGAGAATAGCAAGGAAAGCCACTAAAACAGTAAAAAAGCCCAAGTTTTTTCTTTTCTTTAATGGACGCAAGTAAAATACGAAGTGTACAAACTGATCACATTATGGCGAACACTCCTCAACTATAATAGCATGGATTCAGCATACTTCAGTTGACACAAGTTTGTGTACATTTGTTGCTGCTGGGCTTAGGATTTGCCATTTCTGCAGAAAGCTACTGCTTGAGCCATCAGAAATACAGACTTGGGGAGGTTCATGAAGTCCTGGGAACAGATTGTTTTCAGCTGTTTTGTTTCTTCTTAAAAATGATCACTTAGAATGAAGCACCTGGAATATCCTACACTACTCCCTGATCCCAGTTCAACGTTTTTTAAGACACAAATCTCAAGAAAAATAGAGTTGTCTACTGTGAACAGCAAAGTCCAACTGCCCCAGATGAGTATACAAACCTGATATAAATATTAAGTAGCCAATATAACAAATTTTGCACTGACAAAACAATAGTAAGGGAAAAACCTGGGGAAAAACAGACAATTTCCATCCTTGACTATCATTTGTGTTCTGATATCTCTGTACTGTAATCAAAGCAGTATGCCCCAAGGGGTCAAGTAATACACTGGGATAGAAATGCTTAAGAGTCAATATTCATGTGATTTTATTTGAACTAGAAACATTTATTCTTCATTGTAATGTCAGGATTACATCACCATACCATGAACAAATTGTGAGCAAAAATCTTCAGTATTTTTTTTTTGATTCTGAGCCTTTTCAAACACACTAGGAGACTTAGAATTACAGCAGTTTGTATGTACTCAGCACTGCAAGAATTCTAATGGCCTTGGCTCATATTTTGTTAGCAAAAGCAAATTTCCTTCAAAGAAATAAATAATTACTTCTGTTTCAGATCTCCAATCTCCAATGCTCCCTCAAGGTTTCATTGTAATGAGATTCAAAAGACTCACCAGAACTGATCTGAAAGCACATTTGACATTTTAAAATATTAATTCAGATAAACTTGATAAATCTGTTGATACACTATTATCTTTTGCTCTATACAATACCATGACATGTTATTATTTACACAAAATCTGCCATTAAACACCCTGCACCTAGATTTAATAAAGGAAGAAAAGAAAAATTTTTTGAGAAACATTGAGGCTCTTTTGACTGTATAAATATGTACTTCTATGCTGAAAGGCCTTTTTGTGGCAATGGCACCTTTATATTCAGCAGGATTGCATCATCATTCATATCACACAGAGTGGTTTTGTTCCCATTAGCTCAGTGCAAAGAACTGAACTAAGAGTGAGAATGCTGAATCCTATTCTTTCTTGAGCATTGTTTACCAGATCCCTCACTAACTCCCAATCAGTTCCACCTCTGCAATTTTATTGAAGGCAATGAGTTTCCACAGGTATTGTCATATACCATAATTAGAAAGCAGTCTCAGTTCAGTGAGACTTTATTGGCTTGACAAGCCATACAGAGCTTATATGTGTGTAAGAAGAGAGACAATATTGCCAGCTCTGTCTGAAATCAAGTAACATCCATTTAAAAGAAAGTGACTTTTCAAGCCTGAGCTTTGATCTCCTTTGCTGTCTATCAGTATCTGCAGCACTTAGGAATTAGACAACCTCCCTTAATATGTTTGTGGTCACTGAGAATGCTTCATATGCATACTCCATGTTTGAGGTCTCAGCTAGAAGTGCTGCTATGTAAGTGCTGGTTTCCTATTCCACAAACCCATTTAATTAATGTTTAGTTTTTTCCTAAGCAACAGTGTGCATTCTATTCTCCAACAGTCTTTTGTTGCTTTGCAGTAACCCTTATGAGTAGTGATAATGCACAAACAAAAACGTGTTGTTTTGTCCCTTTGTATTTTGGTTAGCAAAGCAGATAATCTCAGCAACCTGCCTGGAAATTTGCTGTTGCGCTCTAGTGCTCCCCTAATGTCAGTGACAAGCCTAGGGCTCTTGAAAGGAAAATTAACATCGTAGTTAGACTGTCTGTAGGGATTTTGTAAGAGCTTCTCAATACCAGGTATCTCTTTCCTATTGTAAAGGAAAGTCCCCAGTGTGACCATTCACAAGACTCTGACAGTCACACTGCCACCACCAGACTTCCACTGCTGGAACTGTGGCTGCTTCGCAACACTGGCTCCAGCGACCCAACAGGTCCCCATTTGACTGCCAGCACACCCCACTCCCACAGTCAGAGCAGTTTTCCTCACCAATTCAACCCCAGGTTTCTCTTAGCAGAATCTTAGATGACTGGTTCCAAGAAGGCTCCTTGGGATTTTATCCCCTCACAGTCCACACCTGCCTAAAATCTCACTCCTGAGACACTGGCTTCTGCCCTGTCTCTGAGTGTCCAGTCACCTGGCTGTGATGCAGGTCCCCAGGCCCTTTGTTAACCAAAGGGTCAGCAGTTCACAGCTTCCTATCTGGGTCTCTGTCTCCCACCACCCAGAGCTCAACCTACAGCTGCACTCTGAGCCTGGACTCAATGAATTCCTCAACCCCTAGGAATGAAAACCATGGATGGGCACACATGGAAGTCACCATGATGTGTAAAATCCAGTCTTTCAAGCATCAGTCAGGCCTTCAGAAAAATTTCTGTACCTGATTGAACCCAGGTCTTTGCTTTCCAAGATTTTAAAATGTGTTTTACATTCTTCATTTTAGACAAGGATTTTAGAAATCCTTTTAAAAGTTACTAAAGTCATAAACCTCTCTTTTCCCTGTCTTTATCCACTGTGTTGTTATGCTTCACAGGCCTGTACTACACTCATTCATCTACTAAGAACTTGAAACATTCAAATGCTCCAATAATCTGGTATATTCCCACATCCATATAAAGTAGCAACAAACATGGACTTGGGTCTAAAGACTGGGATCTAAATAGAGTCCTGCCTATTTCAGTTGACCCACATATTCGTGACTGACTTAAACCCTTTTGAGAATTTGGACTTCATCAACAGTTCCTTGATGGGACTTGTAAATTGCACCAGTGTGAGCTCTGTTGCCACTTAAACCCTCATTTTACTCTCTTTTGCTATTGACATATGTCCCCCTCCACAGACCTTCCATATGAAATAAACCCAAATTTAAGTAATTCTAGTCCCATGTTTCTTAGCTCATTGAATCAACTCCATGAAATATTCTCTATATCATGATCAATATCACATAGTATCATACATTATTATCTTGCAGATCTACCCTTGTTGTACTGCTGAAGTCTTTGTCTCCTGGGCAACCTTGTAGATAGGTGCATTCAATCCTTTAAGTAATTCAGCCACTCACTTCTTCCCACAGGTACTTCCAAACTTGTAATCAAATGGTAGGACTATAATGCCTTTCTCACAGTTGCCCAGTCAGTTGCCTAAAATGAGGTTCCTTTGTAAATTTACTCCTACAGCATAATTGCCTCAAGAAGTCTCCCTGCCCCCAGGGAGACTTTCTTCTGTATAAATAATAATAATAAATAAAATAAAATAATAAATAAATCTGTTAATAGTGTTTTCACCTTTACCACCATCTTGATGATTTCTTGATGTCTATTTATTTCTCTTTTTTCCCAGCTGCAATAGCCCCCAGACCATTAGCTTTATCTTAAGCCCTGTTATAAAGTTTATCTTACTACTGTTACCTGCATTTATTACATTCATGTGCATTCAGCTAAAAAAGCTTAAATACATATGTATTTAAACCCTGGAGGCTTGCCTCTGAGAAAGCAGATTATGTCTATAGCATAGAGACTACAGGTCTGCATCAAAATATAGGTAGAAAGGCTTCCACTAGGTTTCAGAGGGCTCTGAATTTCCCAAAGTCATAGGTAGCTGCATTAAATCATTGTAATACTGTTGCCTTTGTCAGTGGATGAAGGGGATACTGACTTCAGTGAGATAAAGTTTATTTTTAGAGCCAGGTTGAACTAGAATATTTTCTGGTTCAGTACTCATGAATTCAAACACAAATTCCAATAGTTACCCTCTAAAGCCCTAAAAAAATAATGTTACCTGCTTGTTTCTATCTGTGAATATTATCCCATTTTTATACTGAAAGAATTCAGCGTTTTAAAGGATACACCCTCATTTCCTAGAGCTAAGACATTTCCATAGTAAGGGTAACCTTTCTCACCTCCTTCTTCTACCCCTTCCCCAAACCCCATGTGCCATCAGAATGCAAGAGAAAAGGGAAAGGGTATGCAGAGAGAAATTTACAAGTCTGTCAAAACAGAAGCCAAGAAGGAAATAGTTGAGCAGTTAAGTTACCCTCGTAGTAAAAAGAAACCCACAAAATCACACTTATGAATAATTCAAGGAAAAAAGTCCCCTTTCCATAGGGAATGTATTCATGAACCTTTTTAAAAATCAAAGTTATGGTCTACAAGTGCACCTCTGCAGAGATAATCATTGCAGGGGGGCGGGGGTTGAGGGGTGGGGGTGGTGCGTGAAGAGATAGCACACTAATAAAACGGCTCAAGGACATAAACCAAAAAAAACTCACTTCATTCCGCTTGCAGGGCTCTTGACCCAGCCAGCTGCCAATCCACTCTGAACACCCAAAGCTACAGGACCCTCCTTCATCCCAGGAAGCAGATGAAACCCAGCAGCTCTGAGGGAAGCAGGCTCTGATACACCTTTTCCTAATTCAACAGCTGCTCCCAGTTATCTCATCACATTCATGTGAGGAATGGGAAGTATCAGCTCAGTTTGCCCCTTAGAGACATAAAGGGTTCTCTGTAAGTAATTACTTTCTAATAATAATTTTTTCAGAAACTGTTAAAAGTATCTTCCAAATTAGACAGAGAAAGAAAAAGAAAAAAAATACTTGGTCAAATTTATGAAAGAAATTAATCAAGCGCTGGACCTAACCATTTTCCCAATTTCTTACCATCTTCCCACTTATGAATCTGAACTTGTTTTATAAATAAATTTTATGTCCTCAAAATATAATTTTCATTTTATCAAAGTCAATCACTTCTGTAAAGCAGAATACGCTTTGTTACACCAGATTATTGTACCAAGTCACATTGAATAAACCAAAATATTAAAATGGTTAGCTAGACTTTCCTGTTTAAATTTAGAGAACAAATATTATTAGTAATCTGCAAGCCCTTAGATATACATTTTGAAGCCCCACATTTCAGAGGAATTCAGATTGAGATTTTAACTTTTCATCCCTCATTAAGCTTCCTGTGTATTGAAAGATGACCTGTTCTTCACTGATCCTGGAAATAATTATGCACATGTTAAAGTTAACGTGCTGTAAGTAATCATTGTGATGACCTTTAGTGCATATAAAATTAAGTAGGCATGTATATCCCAGGAAGATTTAGGACATAGTTTATTTTATCACACAATTTCTTTTTTGCTTACTTTGTTTAGATTAGTAATGAAGAATGATAAAACAGGCCTTTGTGAAACTTTGAGAAATCAGAAACAAGAACAAATAGTGTGAGCCACCATGGGCCTGCCTCTTTCTATGATGAATAGGCAAATATTGATTGTTAAGATTTTTTTTTCCATTTCTAAAGCAATGGTCATCTGGGCTAAAAACCTGTACTAAGAAGTGTCTCTGGCCAACTATTAACGGAAAGAATTCCACAGGCAAAGTCCTTCATGATTCTGCAGGAACCCATCAAATTGGTCACTCTGAATATATAGGGACCTCCTCGCATGAAACTCATTGTATGCAGCCTGAGTAGGACCTTTGGAAGTGAAATAGTTCTGTCTTTCCTTGTAACTTCACCAGAAAAAGACTTGAAGACTTGGCGTAGTTCCTGAGATAGACGGCAGGGAAGACACCAGCTTGGAACTTTCTGGTTTTGTGAGTATTTGGAAGCTTGTATCCTGCCAGAAGGCAGAGCCATCTCAGGGAAATATACGAAGCTCTGTAGCACAAACATTTTAAGTGGCAGAATTACCTGTCAGAAATGCAAATTAAAATACAGATTCTCTACAACAGCTCTCAGGTAACATGAAATAATATCATGAAGAAGAAATAAATGACAAATAAAATTTTAAAAAAAGCAAGCAAAATTTCCTAGGAGCTCTTGGAAGCAATAAATAAAAAATACTGTTCCCCACTCACTGAGGGATGACATGGTGACTGAGTGAGACAAGGAAGGACAAAAAGGAAGGGAACAGAAGCAATGTAAGAGGGTTACAAGCTTTGCTTTCTAGTTTTGAAAGACATCAAAGTGTGGCCCTTTTGGCTTATTTGCAAAGCATAAAGACAACAAAACAGTGTAGAAATTCTGCTGTGACTCACTATGTATATAGATTGTACAAGGACTTGACCTTCTTGAAATAGCAAGATAAAAAACAATAGTTCTATGAATACAGGTAGTTTTGCATCTGTATCACTGTACTTTACTATCCATTCCAGTCTTCCATAAATTTATACAGGGAGAATAGGCACTATAAAGAATAATCAACATTAGAATTGAGTATCAATTCTTGAAACAAACAAAAAAAATTTAAATCATGGTTCGTTAAAAGCAAGGGTCTCAAAGCCTTCTCGAGGCCTCAACGATGTCTTCCTTAAAGTCCAGTCGGAAAAAAAAAAAAAAAAAGAAAAGCAAGTTTTCTCCATTTTCAACTTATTTGCACTTCAAAGAAAACAAAAACTGCCCCTGTTTCACCAAAGAAGAGGTTGCAGTTGTATGTTTGCATGACCAAAGTATGGGCCTAAAACACTCTGGCTCTCTAACAACTTCCAGTGACAGGGACTTTCCAGATCCCCTCACAGTTCCCTGCTATAAGTTTCCCTCCAAAGACACCTATGTCACATTATTAATAACATGCATGTCTATGCTTAGAAAGTCTACCCCACATCTTAGGATCCTGACCTTCCTATCTTCTTCCTTTCTGCAAGGCAATTCTCTTCCTACAGGAAATAAATAGTTAATGATACTTCTCTGTCTTCTGCTCATGGGCTCCTTTGTCATCTAAAGGCTTGGAAGCATCTCCTACATGTGTCAGCAGTTAAGGATAGTCTAATTTAATGTGTGAAATTCAGCTCATTCTTATCCAATACAGCACTCAAGCATATGTGAAAATTTCAGCTTGTGGATAGGTTCTCCTGAAGTCAATGGTCTTGCAAACACAACTTTCAAGTTAAGTAAGAGCCTTGCTAGACTTCATTTATTTCAGCATTATCTGCCTAATGACTGGTTGTGTAATGACTGGTTGTGGTGTGAGCAGCAGGACTCAGTTCAGTTCCAAGCAGCCATTACACCAATGCATTGAACAGGGGATTACAAATACATGCACATACACGTGTGTATAAATGCGAATATATATATTTGGGATGCATATACATGCCCCACACATTGCTTCTGATATGAAGCAATGAAGATATGAACAGTGCAGCTCTTCTTCCAAAGTACCAGCTAATTTTATATTAAGATATCATCAACTTGGATGAAAAAAATACTACTGAAAGCTTTCTAAGTCCAGCCTATTTCACCAGGTTTTTTCCAAAGATTTTGACCTCCTGCACATTGTCTTGGTTTATATGGACGCTGATAAAACATACGCTTCCTCTACTTTACTGACCAGCTCTTGTAAAGCAGTAGTTGTTGAGGTCCCTTGAGTAGCTCTACCAGCTAGACTTTGCTCTCCTGTCAGGGCCAGGAGCCCACTATCCCCAGATTTGGCTGGCATCCTGGCTGCCTGCCTGCAGCTGCCTGGAAGCCATCGGGCAGCTTATTTTCACCAGCTGCCGGTATTGTCTGCCAAAGCCTGTGAGGGATCTACGAGCCACTGGCCACCTGGCATGGCAGTCCCGGCTGCTTGCCACCCCCTGCCCAAGCACAGCCACGTACCACGCATCAGAGAGGTGACATAAGATCTGCCTTACCAGAGCTGCTTCCTCTAGTAAAGCTTACCCAAGCCCTGCTCTAGCTTTAGCCTGTCCCTGAGGCCTTGGACAATGTTGTGCCCAGCAGCCACTGCTGCCTTTGTCCCAGCAAAGACTGGTGGCTGCTGGGAACTGTAGTGTGGCACTCCTTGCCTCTTCCAAGCACCTCTACTAGCTCCTTCTTCTAGAGCAGCTGCTGAGCTGTTCCTACACACCTCTTTCTCCCCTTGTTTTTCATCTGGCATGCTGGGTTAGGGTGAATTAGTTAGTTAGTTCCTCAGGTGCCTACACACCTCTTTATCCCCTCAGGCTCCTCTGTAATGGATAAGGCCGTGCCAGTTCGGTAGTCCCTTTCCCCCGCTGTGCCGCGCAGGGCGGCATTGCTGCCCTTGGGGCTCGGCGCTGCCCGGCGCTGCTCAGTCCAGCGGCACCAGCCCTGGTGGCGGCCACAGTGCAGCCAGCGGAGGCCCCCCTTCCCCCAGCAGTGGGGGAGGGGCACGGCGGTGCCGGCTCCTTGGCCGCGGCGGCGCAGGAGGGGCCGGCTGCCAGGGTTGCCTGGCCGCCGCTGCGGTTCCTCCCTCCTCTGCCTCCCTATGTCCCCAGGCATCCACNGGCGCCCACGTGGAAGATGGGTCAGAGGTTCCACAGCAGTGACTTGGTGTGGTAAATTTCTGGGAGGGGGAGCCGTTCTTTTGACCACATTTTTCGTGATCAGGGTTTTTTTCTTTCTTTCCTTTTTTTCTTTTCTCTTTATGGTGGGGTGGACTTCCTTTTTCTCGAAATTGCATTCTTCCTCGTGAATTTCTGGGAGGCAGATTTTTCTTCCTCGGGGAGGAGGGTTGTTTCTTCCCTTTCATTTTTTTCCGTTGTGTTTTTTTTTTCTTTTTCCCGGGGGTGAGTGGTCTGGCAATTATCGGTGACTATTGCCCGGGGCCCAAAGACCACATCTTTTTTCATTAGCACTAAATCCCTCCCTGGGCTATCAGGAAGGGGAGGGAGGGGGGCATGCGGTTTCTAATTTTTCTTGAGTGTTTCTCCTTCAGTCAAAGCCGGGCAGAAGCTCGCGCTGCTAAGGGGGTCCTCAGATCGGCCACGTGCTTCCTCTAACTACCCTGGCGTCTCTCCGGGGGGCCCAGAGAGAGACCAGCACTATTTCCAGAGCATCCTCATCCCAAAATGGGCACTGGGAAACTTAATTTGTTTGTTTGTTGCACTTTATTGGTCGGGTTTTTTCTGTGCGCAAAATAAACTGTGATATTTGTGTGTTTGTGGCTTCTCTCGGAATCTCTTGTCCAATATCACTAAATTTGTGGTAAAACCACGACGCTGCTGCTCTTCACCTTTGTTGGGAATGATGAAAACCTTCACCTCCCATCACTGCTGCATGCCTCTCCTGCTTTTTCTCCCAGAAGTGCCATGTACCCCAGGTGTTTAAGCCATTCCTTCACACACTTTGAGCACTTAGAAAGTAAAGAAAAGGCCTTTGACCAATCTACTAGAGGGAGGGCAGTCACTGCTAAGGTTCTCTGGCACACTTGGTAGCTTCAACTCTTGCCATCTTGCCAGATGCTGCAGAAATACTCAAGCAGCTTCTATAACAGTAACAAAGTAATTTTAAAAGGCTTTAAATTGGCCCTGCATGACTATTCATGACATCAGTGTTATTTATTCTAATAAACTTGTATTTAATGTCATGCAGAAATAGTCTGCAATTTGAAATGCTTGAGATGATCTCTTGTCTCCTAGAACTGACAATAACAATTTCTCCTTTCTAAAGAGAAGATGTTTCTAACCCTAGATATCCTGGCATCCCAGTTCATCAGATTTATCTATGCCCATATTCCCTGGGAAACGAGCATTTCTCACAGTTCCCATGTTATGAGCTGTCTGTGCAGGCTTCTGCAGACTTGTCCCTTGTGTTTCATCCCTGAGACCCTGTGCTGGAGATCTCGAAAGAAGGATTTGCTCTCAGCTGTTAACATTGCTCCTCAAATTTTTAACCTGAAGTAAATGTTTAATGAAATATGAAATAAATGCAAGAGCAAGCAGACGTTAATGCAGAATTAATATGTCTAAAGAGATTCAGATATGTCAGGCTCAACTATGAGGTTAGCCATGAAGAAGATAGTTTCAAAATAAAAAATAGCTAAGACAGAATAAAGATGTATATAAAAGAGAGAGGAAATAATGTAAGAAAGAACTGAAAGGGAGGCATGTTTGTTTGGAGTGGTCTTTTATCTGTTTCTATGATTTCTCATGCTCTTGAGCCCAGATCATTTGGGATTAATCAGTTGTATAGAAAACATTGTGAACTCATTGCAGGCCTTTAGAGTTTAAATTTGTTTACTGAGCACAATTTGGTTAGCATCAGGTGCTGAAGTTATAGACACCAACACTAGCATAGAAATTACTTTATTTAGCTCCCAGTTGGAAGTTTCTATAGCAACTGGGTCCTATAACAGGAAGCTGAGTTTCTGCTTACAGGAATACTGCTGCTGTTGCTGCTAGAGATTGTTAATACTGTATTTTTGGAACACTCAGCTGTTCCTTAATTCTTTCTAAGACCCAACCCCCCTTTTTCTTTTTCTGAGTTCTTTCTTAAGCATAAATCTGCCTTCTTAGTCATACTTGCAAATGTATTTTTTGCTCTTAACCTTGTGCTGGTTACCGTGGGACCAAAACCGTGGGATAAAAACAGAATGAATCCAACAGACATGTTTCAAGGCCAAATTTCTTGTTAGGCCGCATAGGTTTGCATTCCTTTCTAATAAGGCATATCACAAGGTCTGGACACAAGGACATGAGAAAAAGCACGAAACTGCGGTAAACAGCACCTGCTCGGTAAAAAAATAGCAATAAAGGTTACTATAGCAATCAAGTGTTAACATTAACCAGTTTTGTGACCTTAGCCAATTAGCTGTCAGTTTCAGGTGTAAACAATATACGTGTGATGTGGAACCAATGAAGTAACTTGTAAACATGTGTGTGAAATTGGAAAATTTATAAATGTAATTGAAAGTAGAGAATAAATGGGATTTGACTTTGCATCATATTGATGTGTCTGTGTCAATCCTGAATCCTGCTTGATTGTCGGCCGCGACAACCTTGCTTCCTTGGCTCTAACAGAAACTATCTTTCAATACAAGTTCACTTTCCCTGGAAGATCTTGCAGGGTGCCCTGTGCTGCGTTCTCCTATTGTGCAGTGGGGCAGAGCTGGAGGGAGAGGACTTGGGTTCTGAAGGTGTCAGGGATGTCCAAATTAAGATGCCTCCCACGGACCAACTACTATTTGTGATTTTAAACCTGAGCTAGTTCAGTGGGAGTACCTCATGTCCCAGATTCATAACACAATCAGATCAGAATCCAAATTGTGCTTTTAGACAGGGTCAAGTGTAAAGCTGTAAGACTGACTTGCAGTCATTAGAGACCTCATTGCAATTCCTCTGTTTATTGGCAACTCATGGCTGCGTATCCTCTTTAGACATTGAATTCCAGCAGCCAAACTCCTTCATGCACTTTCAGTCCGATCCCTATGCTACTGAGCTCTGTTTAAAAGCTGTGGGAGTACTTCATAAAGACATTTGTTGAACAAACACCTTTTTTACCTGTAAGACATCTTTCTTTATGTATCTTTCACAACTGTGAATCAATAGTCTTTCACAGTGACTAGGTTTATTTTAGGGGGACACACTTAAATGCTTGTGCCCGATGAAAATGCAAACCATTGTTAGGAAAACAGAACACTCATCTAAGTAGGTGTCTGGATGACTGAGTAGCTAGCAGTCATTTTGAGATTCCTTTCTTGGTCCTGTGGGTTGTGTTTTGGGGTTTTTTTTGTTCTTTTTTTTTTTTTTTTAAATGACTTTACATATTGTCATTTTTGGGTAACACAATGTCAGTTTGAGTCATTAGATGTTTATACTCTCTAGTATGGTTTTTAACTCATCTGGTTCAATTCTTTCTACATCAAAGAAAAATGTGTTATTCTATTCAAAACCCTGTGGAAATATCCCTTATGTTGTCCTGAAGACCTCTGTCCCATGAGAAAGAGTACTAGCTATCTCAAAGCCGCAGAAAACAAAACCTTATATCAATGAAATGCAAATTTATATTTGGTCACTCAGGCACAGCATAGAACATATGTTTTGAATAACAATAGCTTCGAGCATCCCTAGGTAGACAGGACACTGCAACCAGAATTAATTCTTGTGGTTCTTCACTCATGAAAGGAAAAGTTGTGGCAGGGTCTCATTTTATAGTTCGGCAGCCGCTCCGAAGGGACAGAGAACTGTGAACGTTGCAGGATGACCTGATTGTGCACTGTAGGAAAACCATAAGTGGAGAACACTGAGGCTTGTTTGGGCTTCAGGATTTTTTCTGCAGAAAAACTTTCAACAGGAAATATACCAAGCCTGCAGTTAACTAGCAGGTCCAGCCCCAGTCTGCTTTGGGGAAGTCTAGATGACCTGGATATTGGCTGTCTGCTTCTGCTGTTATCTTTCCAATATTACTCACTTTGGCTGTCTCTTATCACTCCTAATAGGGACTTTTGCTTTCCCATCTGACCTTAATAAAATGGGATCATCCTAGCTCAGGTTTCTAGGATTGCTATTTTAAGTGTTGGCAGTTTGAGAATATCTGTCTGAAGAAGTATTTTCCATTCACAAAGGCCTGATATTTTTAATTAGGGGTGGTTTCCCTTCCCTGAAACATTGATCTGGGGCCATTTGTGGGGTGCTACAATCTGTTAGGGGTGTCCCATCTGTCCAGGCACATTCTGTCTCTGGCAGCTGCAGTCATTTCATCTCTCTTCCAGGCTATTTACAGCTTGTTCTCTAAATTCTTAACATCTCACTGCTGTGAGATGCTGGGAGGGACAATTTTGGAAAAGGGAAGGAGAGCCCCAGGGAAAACTGTTTCCACCTGGTGCTGAAGGCAATAGGAGTCTCTGGGAGACCAGTGAGAAGATTAAAATGCTGGAATGTGTTCCCTAAAAATCATTCTTCTTCTCTCCAATGAGTCATCCAGCATCACAAGCAGTCTCAGCATGACCTTCTGCTGCTGCTGGTCCTTGTGCCCAGAGAGCCCACACAAACCCAGAAGAGGATGTGTTGCCATCATCTTTTGGCAAAACACTTCTCCCTGCAGCACTAAAGGATTTCATTTTCTTCCATTTTGCCATCCCAGGTTTCTGGCTTCTCTCTTAACAACATTTGAAGAGTTTTTTTCAAAATGGCAGCTGCAAAGGTCATCTCTTCTCTGTTTCTTTCTTACTTGGAGACAGGAATCGTGCTTTGGAATAAAGATGCAAGACAGCTTTCCATAGCATGAAAATCTAGTAACTTAACACATTGTCTCCACCCTGTAACAACTCACCCAAAAAGAATAAAAAGAAAACCCG
>VYZS01044802.1:3189-31853 GCA_013400695.1 Neodrepanis coruscans | reverse complement strand
GATTAAGAATATTTTTTATTTAGAAAAAATAGACACACAAAAATAAATTTCAAACTTTTGATTACAAATAAGCAGTTTTCCATTTTACTAAGAAAAATTCTAAGAACGGGGAAAATTACTATCTTAATTTTTCAGTTAAATTTAACAATGATAACTGTATAAGATATGCAGCTGACAGAAATATTAATTTACCTATATTTTTTCCTTGTAGAGGAAGACAATCTGTTGTATCTGAAGAATTGGAGCAGCATAGGACAAGGACACATGAAACCATCTTTCCTCCACTAAGACTAGGAAAAAAAAAAAAACCTTGTCAGTACCTGAGTTTGATAGACAACATAGATTCATTCTTAGAGGTTACAATACAAAGTTTCTGCTGAACCTCGCTATAATCATGCGTTAATCCTCTTCAAAATTCCGAAAGACAGCATGACTAGGAAAAGCCTTTCCAATGACTGGGTTGTAAATCTCAAGGACTCTTATCTGTTCCAGACATTTTCTTTTGAAATCTCTTTTGGCAAGTCTCTCAGCAGAAAACTGGCAACAGAGTTGGTACCACTGAAATCTTGAAAAATGGCAAAAAAAACTTAAAAAAAAAAAAAAAAACACATTCAAAACAATGGCACACAGATTATTATTTTCTAAGCAGAAGTTATTTTGTAATAACTTCTAATGATTTTCTGCAATCAATTACACTTAGAAATCCCACCATAAAATTGCAGTTTGTGATCAGGCTGAATTTAGTAGGATGTTTACTGTTGATATGACGGTGTTTCTGGAGCAGCCTAAAATCTGTGGTGCTTTCCCAAGTGACTATGTTTTTTTTGGGGGGGAAAAAATAATTCTTAGAAGCAGAACAAAATTTCTCTCTGCCAGAGAATTTTTACCTCAATAATATTACTAGAATTCCTAAATTGAGAATCCTAAACTCTTCTGTAAAATGGAATGCAGTGTTTCTACAGTCCAGATGCAGGCAGTACTGCTATAATCTGAAAGTCAGATTGTATGGTGTGTGTACCCTGATATACCCCTTTAAAAAGATAATAAATCTCCTTAAATATTTATTTTTATATTATATTCATAGAAGAAAGATATAGAAATAAACATGACGCATCAAAATCTCAATCAGACAGGCAAAGTTTGTTTTTTTCTATGACTGAATGTTTCAATCCTACAAAGCAAATAAACTAATAGACAAACTATGAAAACTTCACACCATAATCCTGCTAGATTTTCGTGCAGCCTCGCAGACTTCCATGTGAAACTTTGTATCTAGCTTTACGGAATAAGAGCAGATAACAATCTCTTCAGCATTCGACACATTGTAGTTTGTGAAGTATAAGCTTCTGACAAAAAAATAAGTCAAACTTCCTCACATCACAATAGAAAAATGCATAACCACCTAACTGCACCTCTCAGACAAGACTCTGCCACAAACTATACAGGTTAAAAAGGAAGAGATGATTCTTAATTCTTTACCATGTTGTGAGGAGGAGAGAAAGACTGACTAACACAGCAGAGCTTTTCAAGAACGCTAATGAGATTTATGCAATTTTACACTACCACATGCCCAGTAGCTTTTGAAATTTATGTTGCTTAAGCGGCTGTTGCAGAAAATAGAGGAAATAGCTGACAACAGAAAATCACCTTAAACAAAGGAGGCAGGAACAATGAAAGGAGCAAGCTGACCCACAGCTCTTCTCAAGTTGACGTTCAGTTACTCTTCAGTCTCAATCTGTCATCACCCATACCATGTTAGGTGTATGCATATATGAATCATATATCATTAATTTTGTTTTTTTTTCTAATCATCAACAAAATCCAAACATGTATCCTAGATTCCTTAAATTATTCCAGTATACATCTGAAAGAATTATGTCCACAGTATTAGTTGCAACAATGTTAATATTACAGGCCCTCCTTTGATTTTTTTGCTTAAAGGAAAATCTGATACATGACTATTAAACATTTTTTAAAAAATATTTTTAAGTTACATATTGAAAGATGTCTGCCTTGGTCTGCAGATAACAGATTGGCTGACTTTTAAAACATCCAATAATGTAAAGAGAAAATTCTACACTAATCTTTGGAATAAAAAAAAGGAATACTCAATAAAAGATGAGAAAAATAATAATGTTCAATATGAAAAAGTCAGATGCTTTCTTTCACCCACTGAAAATATATTTCCTTTAAAATAGTAAATCCTCTGTCTTTTAGAACACAAACCTACAGAAGGAAAGAATATCTGAAATAATTATTTTTAATAACTTGAACCACCCGGAGACAAGAAATTACTAAAAAAACCTGTCCCCCTAGGGATATTTTATTAGTTTCAGCTTTTGTTGAGAATTCAGTGAATTGAATTTTCTTATATAATTTGTTCAGCTTTAGCTGATGTACATAGAAACTTTTATTTGTATTTTAAAATGGAGCTACCTGAACAAAAATATATACTGATGCAATCATATTTTGTAATGATTCTATGGTCTCATGACCAGAAAGAATTAAGAAAACAGCTAAAATGTCAACTGCTTATTGTCTGAAACTTCTACAGGAATTAACAGCTCTGAACTTTTCAGTACATTCTTTAAGGAGCATGAAATTTGACCATAAACAGAACACAATTCTACTAACTCTGCACAAGTTACTCAAACTTTTCTTAAATTCTTTTGGCAACTTTAAACTGATTTTTAAAATGAAAGATGAGTAGACTGAGGAGAAAATGAAACTGAGAAAATGGAAACGAAAAACCTATATGCATTTTCTTCTAAAACTTGGAGTTATATAGTATTTTAAATAATCATTCAAATACGTGGGAAGGTGTTTCTCTTTTCTAAATGTACTGAAAAAGTCTATCTATAACTAGGTAATAGAAATTCCTATTGCAATGATAGTGGAGTATGATGATTTCTTTCCTGATTTTGTATAAATTATAAAGGACCACTATAAGTGTCAGTTTTCTATCTCAACAGCAAAAAAAGAGTAGCAAATAACTCCATCTAATCTAGAGAGAAATATTTCCGTTCCGAGTAGGTGTTTAAATTTTTTTAAAGATCAGTTTACTTTTATTATAGGATTCAATTTTTGTGCCTTTTTTGAATATATTACTTCATGGAAGAACAGAAAAAAAAAGATTTGTATTTATAAGTCTTTCATCTTTATTGAAATCCACAGACACAAAGTTGTTATGCTTTGTGACTGAGGCAGCTTTTATATCAGTTTATTTGGAATCTTAGGAGACAACAATTTATCAAGCAACAGGGATGCTGTTATAATCTGCAACTGTGCTGACAAACTCGGTACTGTAAAATACAATTTAATTTTTTAATGTTTTCCAATTAAATTAAGATACTAATCACCATTGTGAAAAGTACAACAAACCCACCCAAACAATTTCTTCTGACTACTGGCTTCAGTTGAGTTCCACCTACCAGTTGATTGGTTCTGGGCAAAGTCCTTGTGCTTCACCTTGACTATATGTGAAAAACAGCGCATGTTTTTTTTAACCCTAACCCTCAACTGAACTAGCTTCTTCAAACTAGAGAAACATGAGGCAACACACTACTTATTATCACTTTACAAATGCTTCCAGCACTATATCAGGGAAAAAAAAAAAAAAAATCTATGTTAAATCATCCTATGATATGACCTTAGCAGAGATAAGACAGTTTTAGTTTTGAGTGTTAAAGGACACAAGATTTTACTCTAATAATCTAATATAAAACTAAAAAGAATTTATCTTAATTAGCATTTTGACATGAGCTAGGTGCATGAGTTTTTATGAAAATAAAATACATAATTTTCAAGTGGCCAATCTCCCTAATGTGTTTAATTTTAGCTAGATGTCCAAAAAATGAGGCCTCCGAAAAGCATGATAGAAGAGGGAGAACGGTTCATTTGAGGCTTGAGGATGGGCAACATGCAGGAACATTGGTAACACGGGTTTGTATGTCAGCACTGATAAGGGAGGGAGAGGCTTCCTGTCTGTATGTAGGGAAAAAAAGACATAAATGTTGAAGATCTGTCTGGAAGGGAACTGCTTGTATGTTATTTGTTCTTTCTGTTTTCAAAGAAAAGATAACCTGGATACACTGAAGGCATAAATGGCTTTCACACACAGTACATGTACATGTATGCTATTTGGCCACTGTAAACACCTTTGTCTCAGTGGAAATCATCTGGCAAGATGACAGCAAGAGAAAACACAGGGTCATCCCCATCACTGAAACAGAAGTTGCACCTAAATTCTTCTGTCAGAGCATTGGTTTATGTATGTAACCAAAGGTACCTGTCAAGCATAAAACAGCCTGTTTCAAAACTATCTAGGTGATAATAAACGTGAGAAAAGTGTTGATCTGCCTCCAAGATGAACTGTTTGAAGCCTCTAAATTTTGCCTAGCTCCCATAAAGAGACATATGGCAACATGAATCTTTAAGCATATGTGTTTCCTGTAAGCTTTTCCAAAAGAAAAAAAAAAAACAAGCACCCAACATTCTTTCTTTATTTGTTTATATAATTGTAGATTGTGCCATTAAAGTACCAAACTCGGTGCATGATTTGGGGTCCCACATTATCAAAGTTTTCCTTAATATTTGGACATTGGATGGCATACCAATACTCCTTATAACAGCTTTCTTCCCTCCTGCCCCAGTCCCAGCAGAGCACAAATAGGTAAAACCATTATTTATTTATAAATAAATAAATAGAACAGCTTTCACAATTCTAGTGTAATTTATAGTGGCCAGTTTATAAGTCATATTTTAAATTGTATATCTGGTCATTAAAAATTTCTCATAGTACAGGTAAAGGTATGAGATTTCTAAATTCTTTGGTTTAGCTACCTAATTAAAAAAATATTTTACAACAAATATTTTTTTATCAACATATTTTAAGGTTTTTTTCCCCTAATAACAGCAATACAGTCAGAAAATTAAAAGATTAAATAAATTATTGGAAAGTTGCAGTATTTTTGTCTCCCGGTGATTTCCTACTGAACAATGATCTTCTGCAGCCTAAGATATGAATGATGTCTTTCTCCTCTTGTAGCTGCAGCTTGGGGTTGTCTTCCTTAGCTTGTACTTTTGGTACTAAAATGCTGTTTCTGTTTGTTATTTTTAACCTGTGTTCTTCATAGAATGGAAGTTGAATGATTTCTCTGACCTCTCTATTGAATGCAAATATTATTGTCAACTTTAAGTGAAGCTAGTGACAAGTTTACTTTTGATGTCATCAGGGAGAAGAATGTAAAACCTAGAATTTTGCTTTCAGCCCCTGTGGTAACATTCACACATGAACTGTTACTCAGACACTTCCCTTATGAGTCCATCATTCCCTTTGATCTATGTAATAAACTTTCTGGAGAAGAATTTACACTCCTATTCAGATTTATTCAAAGACACTTCAGCATTGTTACCAGGCCTGTTTTTCCAATGTTGCTAAGGTTACTAAGAAAAAGTTCCAATGAGGAGAACCTGTTTTTGTTGCTCATGATAAATCTGATGTCATCAATGACTTGAACTATTCAAATCCACCACTTAAATGAAGACAATGGTATTACAAAGAAGCAATTAGTAACCATAAAACATAATATGAAGAGTACATAAAATCTCATGTAAAATCCATGTGAAATCCAGAACACGTGTGCACGTTACTACAGCAAGTTAATTTAAGGATTAGCACATTAGTTATCTTAATGCTTACCCTCCTCCTCTAACATGCAGGAATAATCCATAGGAGTCAATCCAAATCAGATAAAAAGCTCACTACTTCTCTTCCCCTTCATACATTTCTGTGTATGCAAGTAATATCTTCTCCTAGTCCCTTTCCTTCCCTTATGCTTAATGTCATAGCTGTCAAGCAGTCCTGAGCAAGAACACATACACAGACTGGTCCTTGCTAAAATTATATGAAATGCATGATGTCGTGGTTTTACCACAAATATAACGATTTTGGACAAGAGATTTCTGAGAGAAGCCACAGACACACCCCAAAATGAAGAAACACACAAGTATCACAGTTTATTCTACCCACACAGAAAAACTAACAATAAAGTGCAAAAAACAGACAAATTAAGCTTTCACAGTGCCCGTGTTGGGGTGAGGACACTCCAGGGTAGTGCTGGTTTCTTTCTGGGCTCAAGGAGAGACATCGGGGTGATTAGAAAAAAAACCCCACAGCCAATCTGAGGACTCCCCAGCAGCGCGAGCTTCTGCTTGGCTTTTACTGAAGAAAAACACTCAAGAAAGTTAGAAACCGCGAGCCCTCCCCCCTCCCCTTTCCCAATAGCCCCCAGGAAGGGATTTCAGTGCTGATGGAAGAGATGTGGTCTTTGGAACCCGGGGGATAGCTGCAGATAATCACCAGACCACTTGCCTCCCAGGGAAAGAAAAAAAAAACCACAAAGGGAAAAGAAAAAGGAAGAAACAACCCCNCACTCCCCCCCCCCGGGCCGGCGCACCCCCGCCGCCATTGCCGCCCCTGGCGCCCCCCCTCCCGCCAGCGGCGCAGCCCCAGCACCATCGCCGGTGCCGCCCGCGCCGGGAACCCGCACGGCACCACTCTGGGGCGAAGCCAGTGCCGCGCGGGACCGCGCTGAGGCTCAGCACCAGGGCCAGGGCTGCACCTCCAGCAGCGGTTCCTGGCGGCGTGCAGCACCGCGCCCGCTGTCTGTGCCACTCCGCTGGGGGTGAAGAGGGTCCACTGAAAAGCCACGCGGGCGCTCGCGCTGCCCACAGCCCCCCCACTGCCGGCTCCGGGCGCGGCCCCGGCCCCCTTCCGCATGGTAGGAAAAAAGACTGTTTTTACTTTCACTTTCTTACTCTATGACACATGAACACACAGATAAAGACACTAAGCTTGTATAATCATAGTTTTTTTTAATTAATACAATCTCAAGTTCTTTCTTTCTTTATGCCATCAGCAGATGGCTTACTTATGTGTTTTTGCAACATGCACCAATATGAGACAAAATAATTAACAACATATAAATTATTTCTTAAGTGAATTGTCAACATTTTCCACACCTATTCTATCTTTTCTGATGGAAAATTGAACAAGTGATTCATAGTTAATGATACTAACTATAAAATATCAAATGCTTGTGGTTAGATATCATTGTATTTTTAAAAGAACAGTAGCTGGGATAATTTAGATATAATTTTAATTTGTTAATATAATTATAGCTCTGCTGTACCATTTTTTGTGTGCAATACTGTGATAATAATAATTGTTATTTTCTTATCTTAACAAACAAATTGCATTTTATAATCATGACCAAACTATCTCAATCTTTTATTCCTCAATTTACTTCTTAATGTAATGGATATGAAGAGCACTTGCACTCACAGGCAAGTGAATAAGGTTAGTGAATAAGAGAATAATTTTTTTAACAGGTGTATATAGCAAAGACTTCTTTTCTAGACCTACTTAGCTTTGATTCTTATTTATTTCTCCTGAATGCTTCTCAGTTCAACAGAGAAAGATGATAGGTTAATACATTTACTTCCTACACCTTTAAAAATAAGATTGCCCAGAGAAGTTCAGTGTCTTTGCTCTTTGAATACATTGTGCTCAGAGTTGCTGCACAAAGGAGGAAGACAGCTTCATTACTTGGAGGTTTCCTTGTGACGAACTCTGTTCAAGAACTGATATCAGAATAGTAATTATATAGAGAAAAAAATCCATCTTATGTCCTTGACTTATTTTCTAAGTGGGATATCTGCCACCAATAGTATATATTTAATGGGAAATTGAAAGCCTAGTAATTAGGTTTTGATTTCAATTTTAATCTGTCATTTGATCAGACAGCTCCTCTAAAACTTACAGTGAATTTTGCAGCTTTACATCAATTTTATCTCGGATTCACAGCTGAAAGAGAACTTTGTTCTGTATGTCATTGTCAAAAAAAATAATGTATGAATAGATTATTGATAGATATGTATAGGCAGGGATTATAGATATAGATATGGAATATTTTTGAACACAAGTAAGAAATATTGTTATAACTAAGTCATTTTGTCAATACCAAAACTTGTATTAGCCATTATGGGCCTGTGTTGTAGAGTGGCAGCTGCTGAGACATCATTCAGACTCTTTAATTGTTAGTAAAGAACAAATTATAAAAATGCAAAGGTTTAGGGTTATTTTTAGTTAGGGAAATCAGCATGTGTACCATGTTTCATTAATCAGGCTTCCTAAGTCTTATAAATCTCTCCTGGTACAAGGGCCCGAATGACTACTACATGCCAGTAGTCTTCTGTGATGAAAATCTAGACATACACACACACACCTTTTGCTTTTTACAGCTATAATTCAGCCTTGCTCACTCACACTTCTGTCTGTGGTTTCCTCTGAGTAGTAACATATAAATATATTTTTCTACATAGAGATTGGCCTTGTCTTATCAATTCATTTATTAATCACTGAAATACCATTCCAGTGTAGCATTACACACAGACACAGAGGCATGAAATGAATTTATGAAACTACAGCATCTACATCTGATGTTTTGGAAAGTGATCAGTAACTCTTGTTCAAATGCCATTGCAGGAGGCATGATCTCAGGAAGCTGAGCAATCCCAGTAGCTCCCAGAGTCATTCATTCTGTTTCCACCAACTTCCCTGTGCACACTGGACTCAGCTTCTGAAATCGAATGTGCAATTTCTTTGGAGTTCCCAGGGCATCAGAGTGGTTAGAGGGATTTCAGGCATTAATTATTAAGATCTTCTGTTGTGAACAGTTTCACTGCTGAGAATTTGGGATTATATAAACCAGACAGGTCTAGCAAAAGCAATGTTTTACACTGTACATATTTAGCACTTTTCATCAGTGTTTTGGCTAACATTATCCTAAGGACTATTCAAATTCAGCAGTAGAGAAAAAAACAGGGATACCTAGAAAATGTTGGCAATCAAACTCTCTCTCTCTCTCTCTTTCTCTCTCATGTTTAACCTGAGTAACTCCGTCAAAAGCCTAAATCCTTGAAGCCTCTCTCTTGCACTAAACTCTACATAAATTCAAAAAATGGTTTGTACAATCACAGAAATTAGACATGAGAATGACTAAGTCAACCTATCCTTCCTCTGCTACTGAAATACAGTCAAAGACTTAATGACAATATCTGGCCAAATGGGAATGTGTCTGTTAAGCTAAAAAAAAAAGTTGCTGTCTAAGGACCTGAAATACATCCAATACATGCATAGAGGAGTTTTAGTTCAGAATACCTGTAGTTTGAAGCCTCACATACATAAATACTTGGAGCAAATAGCTATATTCCTGGAGCATGGCTTAGTTTAGCCCCAAAGGCTGCTCCATGATGAAAACCAATGCACAATAATGTAGGACAGTAAGGACAGAAATTTCAAAACCTCACTCCTATGCTAATGCAGGCACCTGGTGAAACATTTAGATGGCTGACACTGAATTTAGGACATGCAAAACATAATAAAGTGTGGTTTGTTTTCCTCTTGACAGTCAACGTTCTTGGTTTCATGCTATCCATCTGTAGTTAATCCCACACACTTCCTGCTGTTCAGTTTTTGGGAGACTGAGATATTCATATTCATATCTCCCCAGAGAGCATTGGATGCCTGAGATATACACTAGAATCTGGGAGGGTGGGCAGAGGGAGGATGGACGGTCTATCTTTTCAATGCTTGGCTACTTCTGGTGATACACACATTACTGCTAGTCCATTTTCAGAAGCTTCAAGTAGACACCTTGGGCCAGTGAAACAAAATTATTTTTGCATATAATTTCAAGGTGTAATTCAGTGAACAGTGAGCATGTAATCCCAGCAAGAGTTCTTTTATTTTTCCCTTGGTTGTTGTAATTCACATTACAAACAACTCTCTGTCTTCCAGGACCATTGATTCTATTCTTTTAAAACAGATACCTGTTAATTCTCACACAGCTTTTAGACACAGTATATTTTAAATCATGTTACCTCAGAAACTCAGAAATATTTACTAAATATTACTAAAAATTATCCCTGAAACTCAAAATATTGAATCACTAAAATTTCACTTCATGAAAATTTGTATTTATTTCCCCACTTTTTTTACTTAGCTATAATTTTATTTCATTTGGTTTCTTTAAAAGCTAATGATTGGATTTTTAGTGAGGAGGGTAATTAATTTCAGAAATACACAGAGGGGAAAAATATATTGGACTGTGTGCTGTAAGCTTGGAAGAGCAGTTTCCAAACAAAATAAAACTACATCCTCTGAATTATTTCCCAGATTGTTTACTGGCACTTTCAATAAACTGTATTTGTTTAGGTCAATATTTTGTATTCATTGGGGTATTCACAGTAAAAAAATCATAGAGAATGTTTTCTATCTGTAAGAGTAATCTGTTTATTTTGTTGTATGACAAGAGCTTGCTAAATTTTTAAATAGAACTTCTCATAGTCAAAAGGAAAACAGGTATTAGCCAAAATATCTGTCAGCTAAACTGAACTTGTAAATCCAGTCAAACAACTAAAGGGCATTGCACTGTCAAATCATCAGATTGCAGCTCCCTGCCCTGTGGTTTGCTGTCTTTTAGAGAAGGATGCAAACTGTTTAGCTTTCCCAAACCCTCCCCCTCTCCATCTGCCTACTGACCCATGCAGCTGCCTTAGCATTCGCATTCGCTCCACTGGAAATTTCATGCCTGCCTTGATAGAAGAAAGTAAAATGTTGCAGTGACAGCAGCTTCAATGGGACTGAGCAAAGAATGATGGAGAAGACTAAATATGTTATATCTATGGATAGCTGAGAATTGGATAAGAAAACTTTGTGAATCACTGTGCACCAGAACTGTCAGAACAGAATGTTTTAGCAGAAAAATGAAAAAGACACGAAAGACTCAAGCCCAAAAATGTAGCTTGTGTCACCATTGGGAAGAAGATGCACTGCACAGAAATTTAAATGCTCAAATGCAGAATGCAAGCATAAGTGCTCAACCTGCTAAAAATCATATTAAATTCTACTGAGACCAGTTTATAATAAAAGAGTCTCGTCTGTTCTTGACCATCATTTTCTTCACCCTGGCATTTAGTGAAAATTCATTCTAGAAGGTAATTGAGCATGCTTGCTTCCTCTGGGGCCCATAAGGTTATTTACAAAAGAATATTTAAAACAGTAACAATGTGATGGACCTCTACAGAATAGTTTACTTAAATATTCATGCAGGTAATCTTCTGAAGGGGCACATACTGGTTGATCAGCTTCCACAGGATTCACTGAGGCAGGATACCCTGGCAAGCAAAGAAAAATTGCATGCCATTATACTTCACTAAAGTGCAAAATAAGTTTAGCCTCAGTAAAAAAGAACCTTCTCAGGAAATTCAGTGCAGCAAAAAATATTATTTTAGGTAACATTTTTCACAATTAAAAAAACCTTTGGTTGACATGGAAGACATTGCCTGTGATAGCGTGTTAAAGCCTTTGTATTTTCTTGCACATTATATTTCTGTTTTGTCGCTCTGTAGGTAACTCAGGCAAGCTGCCAAACACAACATCTCGAGAGGTAAGACTGAGACCACAAGACTTTAATAGAGTTTACAGGCAGTGTTGCAATTAGATATATCCAAATTAAAAAAAAACCAACAATCCAACCAGAAATTCTAGATGTGTTTCAGGCTGAAGTAATACCCTTTATCCCCATTCTCAACATACAGTTATTTCTGTTTATTCCCTCAGGCTATATCACTGGGCAAAAGACATCAAGGGCTTCTCATTATTTTTTGTGAAACTCAAACTTTAAGAGACATGACTATTCTACTCAATGATACTAATCTCTTTAATCACAGTGAGTTGAGTTCAAAAGTACAATATTTACTGCTGATGTTTTAGAACAATTTGAAGTCTTTCCTTTTGAAGACAATGATTATCACAGGGAAACTGGGACACAATTTTATGAATAATTTTCACTATAATGTAGTGTACAGTGCCATAGTTAAGAACTGTGAGCAATGAAATTACAAACACTACTAGAAATTATTGTAACTAAAGCATTTGGTAATTGTTATCTAAGAAGAAAATTGCCCGAGAAAGTCTCTGCATAGCATGTGGTAAACTCATACACCCAGTTTCTCTTTTGGAAACAAACATACACATTCACACAAAATGATACAGTTTCACAGAAACCTTTTATTATAACAAATGGAACCAAGGAGCAGCAAACAAGTTGCTGAAAACAAAGCATTATCAATCCCATTCCTTGTCCCTATTCTTCTGATGGGGAATAATTCTTTACTTCTTTCTTCCTGCACATTTAAGTGTTGATCCGGAATGATGAAAATTATGGTGACATAATTCTGGCAGTTAAAGGTACTAATCTGTGAAGCCACTAACTTGCCTTCCAGCCATCCCATAAAACATACAGTATTTTTACTCTTTTCTTCACTGGTGTTTCTACCTGGAACATACAACATCTCCTTTTATACCTCCAAACAACATTCCTCAGTTGTTTGAAGTTTGTCACTGGTATCCCAGTAAGACTTAAACTATTAAGTACATCACATCTCACAGCCTGTTTTGTCCATAGTTGAGGACCATGTCTGCTTTCCTACTTATACAATTCGTCTTCTGCTTAAATAATTTCTCCCTTCTCCTATTAGTATCCTAATGTCTAGGACTAGACTCGATCAACACATAGTAGTCTGTTTACCCATACCTTTCTCACCCCAGCAATGATGGTTTACTTAAATTACATTATTGTTAATGGAATCTACATGCATAAATTCATGACCAGCTACCACAACAAACCCTGTAACAATAATGTGATAATATTTTAGATGTGAAAATTACATACAGAAATTTCTAGACCAGTACTGATTTTTTTTGCATACAGTAAAATATTGAAGAATAGCTGAAGAAAACAATCTTTAAGGGTTATTACAGTATTTATTTGAATGTAACTACACAAAGAGTCACTCTCAGAAATTATCTAGCTGCTCTTCATAGACAATTGCACACATTATCTAAAAGCAACTGTAATACAAACAGAATTCCATTTCCAAATTGATGCAGTAGATATGGACCACTGCTCCAAGTGCAGTATTTCAATTATCTTGAAGGACAACTTTAGCAAATGAACTTAATTAAGTCTAGGTTTTTATCAGTCACAACCTTGGCTGGCCATTGCCACATTTTTTATATGTGAAGTTTGTTCTCAAATACTTACGATATAGAAAAGCCCAAGACAAGAGAAAAAATATTTCTGATGTTATAAAAGAGGAGCAAAATTTTTGGAACTCTGAATATCTCAATGAAAACACTTTGATGAAGTGTTTCACAAAGTTTGCTGAATCATGACTAATGAGAAATTAACCCCAAGCAATACAAGAGATAGCTGTTTGCATAAATAAATAGTTAAAGCTTATTTAGCTTCTCTCTACCTTCATTTTTCCTTAACAAAAGCTTATTGCACCTTGGCACCCAGCTTTGCTGGGTCCTTGGGCTGTGTTTTTTTCTGTTACATCACAATTCTTCTGACAATAAATGTAACTTCACAGTTCTCAATAGCTTAATGGTGTCACTAGTCTCTGTTTCTTTTCACATCTTCTAATTATAAGCAAACAAGTCACTATTTCTGGTCCCGCTTATTTTCTCCGGTAAAGGTTTTAAAACTTCATAAAATGTGGATGCTTGATCAAAGCAAGCACACATAAGTTCTGACCCTTTCTAACAAAGACCTAAACTCCTTCAACTACACGGAAAATGAATGGCCAAAGATTAAGATTTAGCTCTCTCCAGCCCACACCCTTCTTCTTTAGTGCTAGACAGCATTAAGACAATAAAATATAGTATTTTACAATGTTAAGAAACAAAAAGTGAAATCAGATTCCATTGGTACACTCAAAAACATGGGAAAAAGGAGCCACAGTACAAATACTTAATGCTTGCATTTTATCCAGACTGACTCAGCTCGGTCTTCAAACCAAAGCCTCAATTCTTGGCTTTTTCACAGTGAAAAATAATCTGAAATATTTTTTCCTTTCACTTGTTCCCTTATATTTTATACATTTGTGGCCAGTTTTCTTGAAAAACAAGTGATCTGGAATTCAGTTAGTTACTCAAAGCTCGCTCTTTTCTTTCATCTGATGAAATACCTCAGATCACCAGGGTAATAGTACCATGCAGTGAGAAGTAAGGAGGCAAAGACCTGTGAACATCACCTCAGAAAGTAGATTTCCCCTCTCTCCAACCTTGAAAACTGCCAGTTCTCAATCTGTAGGTCATGGATGACAGAAGGGGAAGGGCTTTGATGAATAATTACTAGTAGTAACTTTCTTCTGTTGCTTTATTCCCTTCTTGTTCCACATTGAAGAATACTGGTTGATGGGAAGTAGGTCTTTAGACAGAGATAGGTTTGGGCAGCTTCAATGCTTGCATTACCCATGGCTAGCTGACAGCTTACTTTGAAAGGATGGACTAAACACCAAGCGTTAGCATTAAAGATTTCCAGTATGTAAATTTTTTCTCTTTAATCTAGAAGGTTACTGTCACAGATGATGCATAGACTAACCCCTTTGTTTACCAATCAAGTTAATATATGCCTCTAATTGATGACTGCTCACTTTCTAGTACCCAGAACTAAAATAACACTGTTACTTTGAACTCTGCACAGAAAGAGAAGGAGAGAATAAACATACAAATTTTGTTCTGCTGTGGTGTTTTCAGTTGGAATTTTTGAATACCGGTGTCTTGCTCATAATTTGATTTGGTTCACTGTTTCTTTTGCTGAATGGCCTAAAAATGAAGTTGAGCCCTAACATGAGGAAGGACCTTGTGACTTGTCCTTCCATGAGGAAGGACATGAGGAACTTCATGTGTCCCCAGATATCAGAAGAACTTGTTACCTGTTAGAACAACAAAATCTGAGGACAGAAGGAATCCCTTCACTCTTTTGCTAAGGGATAAACTGTTTAGCTTCTCATTCCTATGAGTCATTTTGAATGCTCAGATATATGAGCAATTATCAGAGAGGCTGGAAGGGCTGCAAATGGTTTATGAAGTAAGGAAAGGATTTTTAAAGTCAAAAAGATGAAATGTTTAGGATCACAAAACAAAAGGATACAAGAAACTGAGCAGTATTCTCCAGTATAATTTTCAGAAAGCAGTTGACAGTTGTTCATAACAGCATAAATCACTTATTACTTTCTGTGAAGATAACTAAGATGAAGAATTCTTACAAATGCCACTCAAATGCAGAGCTGGTGGTTTATTAACTCAAAATATTTTGCTGCACAAAACAACAAAAGGCAGCAGTTGGACTTCACTGAAGCTGTCATATGGTGCACAGCTCTATCAGGCACACAAGGAAAGCTCTGAGGGGGTTAAAAGTCAATTGCAAGACCTGGGACTAGTGCCAATAAAATTGTACCTGGCCAGGCTTAAATTGAATTTTAGCTGCCAACTGTACATTTTCAGATCTCCAGAGGAAGCTGGTTCCTTCATGTGGGTGAAGTAGACAGAAGCATCTGTTGAAATGGAAACCATTGCATCAGACAACTTGGGAACTGATTGAATTTAAAATTGGACTTTCTTATGCCTTGATTTTTGCCTCAGAATGCATTGAAGAGATGCAGGTGGCTGATAAACATAAATTTATCACTCATCCAAGAGGTTAAAAAAACCTTCCAAACAAACAAGAATTTTGTCTTTGGGGAGGGAAAGAAAAAAATCTCAACAAATTCAACTATAAGATATAGAACCAGGCTCTTATTAGGTATAATTCAGAAAAGTTATTCTGGTTTACACCAACATTAGTAGACTGATGTCTAGATTATTTAGCTAAGCCAGTGTAAAATTAATGGAATAATGCATTAACTTTGAGTATAATTATTTAAAAATCTTACCCCAATGTTATTGCAAGACTAGGATTAGAGCTGGACTTTAAATAATATGTACATACACATTACATATATGTGTGAGAATGTGTGTTTATCCTTTCATAGAAAGAACAAATTGTAATTTTTTTAACTTGCACAAAAACACAACAGAAAGCATGCAAATATTTCCAAGTCCAAAACTGCACAGTTAGAATTCCTGGAACTAAAATTGTCCCTGTATTATGAAGAAAGTGCTGGGTCACATTCTAATTTTTTCCCCTACGGAATTTCAGGTAATTCTGATGTAGGGTCCTCAGATGGTGTGATTTCTTTCAACATCAGTGGGAATTGTACTGCATTTACACAGTGAAGAATCTAGTTTAGCATGTTCACTCAACTGAGTCCAAGTTATAAATGCCCTGCTGCTTACCACATGGGCACCTTCTTGGTCATCACTGATGGTCTTGGTGCCCACTTCCAGTTCCTACATAGGAAAGTCCTTATTTTATGTGATAATTTTTCATTTAAAAAAATTACAAAGATAGAGAAAAAAATAAGGAAAATATTTAATGCCCTCCAAAATAGGTAAAATTTGTAGTGTAACAAAGTTTACTGTGACTTCCTTGCACATTAGTCATTCTTGGTAATGTGTCAAGGTAAGAGCTGCTCAACCTTTATCTTAACTGAAAGCAGGATAGTGTCATCATAAATAGTAACAATAAAAGTGTCATAACATAATAAAAACTATTTCTAGAAAATGCATTGTTTGCATTTCACTATTCTCAAGTCCACAGACACCATTTTTAAGCTTACTGATAAAACCATGTTTCCTAATAAACACCTTTATATGAGAACTCAGTTGAATTTATTGTCAGTGGTGCTGAAGTGCTGTAAACCAAACTGATGATCTAAAGTATTTAATGATTTTCTCTTGGTAACATAACAAAATATTTTCTGATATAAACCAGAAGCTGAAATCCACCTCAATTTTTTTTTACTTGAAATAACTTTTTTTGCAAAAATTTGAAACACAAAGTGAGGGAAGATATAGCTTAAAATCTAGTCTAACTTTACAAAGCAAAAATACAATAGTTGTATCATTCTAGCAATAGTAGCTCTTTGCAGAATTGTACAAAAAATTCTCCATTTCTGACCATATTCAAGATTAGGATAGGAAAATAAAGACAGAATTCTTGGCCACCATGACATTATTTTATAAAATATCATAGACTATCGTTCTCTAAATTATCAATGTAAAAGGGCTTATGGAAAGATATTTGTCTTGGTACTTGTTGTGGGTTGAAAACAAAGGTTCTGAGAGCTAAAACCAGTTTTTTTTCCATTCCCCCCNGTTGGCACAGGTCTGGGCAGCCCGGTGGCAGTGCCGGGACACCCAGGATGCTGGGCGGGGCCATGGGGGACCCGCATCTCCCAGCCCGGCGTTGACCACGTGGGTGAGTCGCCATTTTAGCTCGTAGCGGCACCTCCTGCTAGGGGCGGTTCCTGGGCGCTGACTGTCCAATCCGAGGGGCAGTTCGCACCTGGGGGACGCCCGCGCCTGCGCTAAGATTGGCCCCCTATAAAAGAGCAAGCGAGGCTGCCATCTTTCTCTTTCTGGATGGAGCTGGTCAGGAGAACATCTCTGCTTGCCTCAGTGGTGTGGATGGATCGGTGACTCCAGCGACAGCGGCATGGGCTGAGGACCACATCTTTCCATCAGCAGTGGTATTCCTTCCCGGGGAAAAGGAGGGTGGGCAGTCATGGTCTTTTAATTGTTCCGGTGTCTTTTCAGGAGCCCCTGGCCAAGACCTAGAGCTACCCTAGTGTTTTCCTGTATCAGCCACTGGACCTGGAAGAGCTTAATTTGTCTGTCTTTGCACTTTACTGTCGGTTTTCTGTGTGTGTAAAATAAACCTTGTTATTTGTTGTTTGTTTTTTTTTTTGGTGTGTGTTGCTTCTATTGAATCTCTCTTGTCAGTACCACGCCTTCTAGTGGTAAAACAACGACAGTACTCTTTGGCTGTGTTATTACATTATAATGCTAACAGTTTCACAGACATAAGCCAAAAAGTTGGGGTTGGCAGAGTGCAAGAGAAAAGAAAGAAATGGAATAAAAGCCATGTTTGTTTTAAATAAGTGCACACTTTTACAACTCAAATCTATAAATTCAAATCTTCCCAGAGCAGACATTTGTGACAGATAAGGTATTGAAAGATTAGATCCCCAAACACACTCATTACTTGACTAGCAGGCTCCAGATTTTGTGCCAGTAAGGGATAACTCCCCCAAAGTAAGGATGACACATAATGCTGTTGTTGGTAGCTGTATTTCCTTCAGAAGGGGTTGTCCATCAGTACAGAAGATAGACACTGACAAGTGAAAAACTCCTCAGTTCTAAGCGGGGTTGGTCACAATTCATTCAGACCTCTCTGTGTCCAACACACACCAATTTTCTCTCCTGGAATGTACATTTAGCCTGAAGACACACTCAACAGTTATGTATTTTAAGGTCTGTACTTTTTATCCATTAATTGTATTATTGTCATCTCAGTAAGTATGTTTTATTTTTTATCCTGAGGTAAGTAAATAGATGCATGTTGATGAGATCTTCCCCACCCTTTTTGCTTTGCTGTAGAATATTTACTACAATTTCAAAATGTTTTAATTGAGTGAAACATGGAAAGTTCCTGACTTTTTAAAGATAAAAGTAATGAGATTTTAAAACATAAAAACACCCTTTTATAAGAACAATGGTCTTGTGTCAAATGCATCTCGTGTTTCTATATTAATTGTGAGGCAAAAATATTTGGTTAAGTCTTATTTTAGGTAATTACCTCACTGCTTTAAGAAAGAAGTAAGCATTATCAGGTCAGTTCAATTCATATTTTACCTGTTTTTCACAGCCCAGACAGGTAACTTCAGCCTAAGCTAGATCAAAAAATAACAACACCAGTGAAAAAAATTAAATTAGAATAATAAGTGACCTTGTATAACTTTAAGACCTGTTTGACTTTCAGATAAAATCAAAAAACTTCTATAGAGTGAGCAGTCATTTTTATATGGAGCTTATTTTTAGCCTCAGTAGAACAGTGATATACTGTTCTCTGAAGAATAAGAAACAAGCATCATGGTTAACTTAGTAGAGAATTTGACTTTGAATTTATTTCTTATTTAAACTTCAAGAATTTCCCAGAAAGACTAGAATGTTTTGGACTATTTTTATAGACCAAACAGAATTCTCCCTGTTAATACTCTGACTACAAACTAAAAAGTACACTCTGACAGCTGAATTAAATCCTCTTTGAGGTGACAAAATGGAACCCCATGAACAGTACTACCCTGGCATAATATCATTGAACAATCCTAAGTCCTTTGTTCTTTCTAAGCCTACTTTGAAAAAAAAAAGAGCAAAGATGTGCACGTGATATAATGGGGATTTTTCTTTCACTGTAGTATTTCTTTCTTCCTTTCTCCTTGATTTATGTGAGTGCATAAGAAAATTTGCAATGGTCAGGGACCAGAAAGCTCTCCTATCATAATTCTCTCATTTCTTTCCTTTCTAATGTTTTCTTTTTTCTTTTTTTTTCTTTCCTGACACACGCATCCTATTTCCCTCTTCAGATGTCTTTCAAGCCCCTGTTTAAACTACTGTTTTTTTTTGTTTTGTTTTTTACCCAGTGCCTTCATGATACTTTAAATGTTTTGGTCTCTGTAGATACAAAGTGACAAGTTAAGAACACAAGGTGACCTGTATAATAATCAAAAGAAGACTAATGGAAACTTATTGCTCTCAAACTAGGGATATATAATTTCCAAACCTCAAAAATACAGGTAGGTAACATTTCAAAGAGAAATACTTAATATGTGTCCTCAAGACAACCTAATACACAGTTATGCCATTATCTAATTTGGTACATATTTAATTTGCCGTTTACAACCATATATAAGCTTATCTCTCATTATAACAGGTGAGCATTTAATCAGCAAATCTACAAGGGGCATACATATAGTAGATTAAACTCACCTCTTTCAAGGCAAATGTAATTAAATTTTGATCCTACAGAAGTCAACAGAAATCTTTGTACTTTGTAAAACAGGTCGAACTGTGATAATTTATAAGGAATCATCATATTGCTGTATTCCTAAATATTCTAGTTTCATTATCTTGCACAATAGTTTGCAGATATTTTGCATTTTAAAATGGTGATTTTCTACCTGGCAGTTTCATTGTTTCTGTTATATGCCATACCACATGGTAAGAAAAAGTATATTGGAGTATATTGGAGATTTTGTTTAAGCTGTGTTTTTATCAGAGGCCCATCATTTAGGATATAGTGCTGTAAATGAAAATTATTACATTAATGTTTTACAGCTATAAGTTACTAGGGAATAATTTTTACTTTACACTGATGTGTTTTCATTGGCATTTTAATAAAAGGTGATTATCTAAAGATAGAATTCTAAAAAGGATTTGTCAACTGTATTTGCTGCTCTTCACTCAATAATTTCTCACAGTGCATTGTTTCTTAAAGTAAAAGCAATATGTACAACTTAATTAACTTGCATTGGATCTGAACTAGAGTATGCTAAAAATCATAAAGCGAATAACAAAAATACATTGAATTAGATTTTACTTCTAAAGGTAAGGCTTAAGTCTGAGTTTATTTAGTATGTTAAGAAACACTCATTTATGCATTTATCCAAATTACAAGACATAGGAATAAGCTGACACACTAGGTTGCACAAAAGAATCTGTTTGTAATAAAATGAAGTTATTGGAATTTTTGGGCCAAATCTTAAAGTTTTTTATTTTTGCTTTTTAATAAAACAAAACCCAAAGAACACCTCTCCCCACCCCCCGTCCCCCCCACCCCAAGAAGAAAAGTCAAACCAAAAACCCAAACCACAATTCTAGTTTTATTCTGGGATAATGAAGCAAAAGGAGATATTTTAATAAAACCTATTGGTCTTGCATTGCATTTAAAAAAAAAATTATTTGTTTTTTTTTTTCTTGCTGTAGGTGGCATCTCATACTAATTGAAATTCTGGCTTAGTAGATAACAGACATTGCAAAACCTACAAGAACAAAATGTCCCTTTGTGTCATGAGCAATTTATGGGAAAGTGACACAAAATGGTGAGTTTATGAGAGAGAATTAGTTTGTTGCTCACCAATAACTGTTCGAAACCAGATCCCTGCGCTGCAATATATCACACTGAGAGTATCTATCGGAGCTACTATTATCTCAGAATCCCCAAATTTACTGCAGTTCTGTGGTAGATGGTTATTTATAAATTATTCCCTCACATTACCCCTTTTCAGAACCATGGATAGTAGGTGGTCCTGACTTTCCTTTGTGTTTTCCAGGTCAGTTTTTTTTCATTCTAGTTCAAACCATGTTGATATTTAATATAGGTATATATATAATAATTGTAAACTATTGAAACACTGAAAAGAATAGAAGGAAAAGCAAGAAGATTGATGAGATTTTAGAAGTCATAATCTATGAGGAGATTTTAAACAAAATGAATTTAAGATTGAAAATAAAAGATGACATGATCAATCTTTTAAAAGGAAAGAAATGTGCACTGAGGGGAACAAGGTACTGTTCACCACTTCTTCAGGGGTAGGGCAAGAAGAATCAGTTTAATTTGCCATGAGTGTGATTTAGATCAAGTATTAGTCGAAATGCCCTAAGTACAAGAGAAGTTATATTGCTTGGCAGACATATCAGAATGATAATTACTCTGGGGCTTTAAGAAAGTGTTGGGCAGAAATGTGTATAGACTGTCTAAATATGCTATATTTTACCTAATAGTAGGGGATCTCAAGTCCCTTTAATTCTAAATTGCTAATGTTAAAGCTTACTTTTTGGTAGCCAAATCTTAGGTGTTTAAAAATGCTCTGATTTTTTAACATGTGTTAATCACATAGTCTATTATAATCAAAATTAGATTGTTATTCTTGTCACCTATCCAAAATGAAATCACTCAGACTCATCTGTTGCTGTATTGACTTTATAACGAAGGCAAACAAATGCAGATAACAAAAACCAAAAAAGCCCCATTGACACATCCAGATAGACCTTGTGAAAACCATGAGACCACTAAGCCAGATTGTGGTCACATTTATATTGTGAAATCTAGATATTTACTGAAAATCACCCATACATATGGAGTTTGCACTTGTTAACCCAAATTTCTGTTTTCCTTTATGTACTAAATAAACGATATTTCGTGTAAATGAAAAAAAAACCCCAAACATTAAAATATGCTACTTCCCTGCAGCATTAATCATCTTCTATCAATTTGTAGTATTTACAATATCATACAGAGCAAAACCTACTTTGAGCTAAGTAGAGATCAACTATTAAGAGTGAAAAGAAATAACTAGTGACTTCAATAAAATCCCAGCAAGATAATACCAAGTTACTTATCAAGAGTGATTTATGTAGTAATTAAACTACGTTTTTTAGAAGTATCAAATGAAAAAAATAGTACTTTCCCTAAATATTTCTCAAGAAATTGATGATCTGAAAAATGACTATGGAAACCAGGTAATCACCTGTTAATTGATCTGCTACCAGTACTGTATGAAACATTAAGCAATACAATTTCTAAAGAACCTTAAGAATACATTTTTTGGTTACATTGTACCTTGGGATAAGCTGCAAAGATGAGCACACAAATATTTATCACAGAAATAGAAAGCTAATTAGTGATATATATATGTACATTCTCTGTTAACCTAGAGATACCCGCACACATTTCAAGATCTGTGAATAAGACAAAGACCCCACCAGATAACCCATCACAGTGCCCACTGTGGAAAATATTTTTCTTGTAAAAAGAAAAGCATAATGTAGTGAGAACTATAATTTTCTTCAACTAAAAAAAAAAATCTCTTATGAGAACAGGCAGGAATGTGCTCTGACAATGAAAATTACAACTTTCAAAAAGTTGGTTAAGTAGATTCTTTTTTTGTTTTCTCAGTTTCCTTTTTTTTGGTTGCAGTTTTTAAAGGTCATTAAAATCCATTTTATACTCTAGCATGCATAAGATTTCCTCTACATTTCTCAAGGCTTAGACTACCTTCATATTTCCACATCTGTCTCTGCCATGCTTTTAAAACATGTTGCTTCTTCATAAGTTAAATAGGATCTGAGCATGAGATGATAAAGATGGAAGAATAGGAGGAAGGGAATACTGGGTGGATTGAGTGAATATCCAATGAGTTTTGCTTTTTTTTTTTTTTTTTTTCACCCATGTTTGGCAAACAAGAATCTCAGAAAGCTTTTTTGAATATTAGTCTCTGCTTTATACCTTTCCTGAGTGACTATGTAGAAAAAGTTTTATTGAGAGAAAATCTGAACAAACAAAAGGCATGTAGTATGGGAATGCTCTGGAATTTGAAAGAGTTCGAAAAAACTAAAAAGGCAAAGACCCCATATGACTCAACCAACACAGCCATTCTACATTCTTTAAACATACTGTACTAGAGCACATTAATCAAGCAGTGAACAGGTGAAGATGACACCCTGAATAAATTTGTAGCCAGAATTGATGACTGTAGAGGAATTTGGGTTTATGGTCTACATTAGCAGTAGTAAATGATTTCAGCATTCAGGGACATACTATGGAATTTAGTGCTCTATCATTAACTTCACTTTCAATTAAATAAATTCAATCCACATTTACAGTCTGAGCTGGAATACAGAATAAGGCTGTTAGATGCTGAATCTGATTTAAAGCAAATACAATGGAGAAGCAGCATTCAAAGGGAAAATGTAACTAGTACTTCTCGTATCAGTCTTCAGATGTAATCGATCAGGGAGAAGGTAGATGACACAAGAATGATTGTGATCACACCCCACCAAAAAAAAAAAAGCAGAAGGAAAAATATCTTGAGTTGCACTGGTGCAAATTTTGTGTGAAAAAGAGTGATGACCATGGCCTGATCTAGACAAATCCATATTAGAGTAAAAATCAGCACTACAAGAAAGAAATGAAAAAACCTCAAACCGATAAAAAGGTGAAAGATAAAGTAATGCAGTTATTTATTTTACCCTTGTAATGCCCAAGGATAAGAAAGAAATATTCAGAATGGAGAATATTAATGAAGAACCTAGGTTTTTAGTTATAAGATTAGGACAAATTCATAGGGCCATTGAAGCCCCTAGCCATTTTCTAAGTAAACAGTAGAGAAAAAATCCATTTGATCTGAGGATATCCTTTATAGTTTACCCTTGCTTTTGGAAGCAGAAGTCACCCAACTCTTGGGGAGGCTTCAGTTAAAAACATGCAGCATATCTGCAGTCCCAATTACACAGGGCATGGGGAGAGCCTAAAAATTATTTCAGTGAGACATAAATGCATATTTAGCTGCATTTATATTAAAGAAAATTTCAGAGTTCGAGGCCAGATTGTTGCTTTTACTCCTTCCTTTAATGAAACTGGTGAATGAACTATACTCCTGCCATCCACAGCTACCTCTGACCTCAGCTGCAGGCTGTTTTTCAGTTCTGTTTTTCTTCCTTGTTTTAGATTCTGTTGGTCTTTTTTGCCATTATGTTAAGTAATGTGTAAGCCAGAAGGATGCATGTGGTATGATGAGGCTAGTACTCTGTATTTGATAGAGCTTTATTAATATTTTTGTTTCATTATATGAGCTTTTTTTCTCCTTTTCACAGACATTTACCTAAAGCTCCCAAAAATGTCTGCTATGGCTAAGGCTTAGCTGGTTACTTTGAAAATAAGAGTAAAATCTATACAGACAATGACAATACACATATTCTGCTGTCGTGTGTAGATATACGTGTATTTCACTCTACAATTTAGAGTAAATGACATTAACAATGTCTTATCTTGCATAACTGATACAATTTGCTATTTAGTCTGTACTGTACATGGACTATAGAATATCGAGCTAATGCTTTTCTTATTACATCTTTCAAAACCTTTTATCAATCCAGTTTCCAGTTCTTGTAATTTCCTTTATACCATTAAGTGGGAAATGGCCAATTTAATCTGTCTCTTTGTCTAAGGGAAAATATTTTTATCTTCTCTGCCTTCACAGAAGAACAAATCAACACCAGAGTTGTTGATCTGCTGAAGGCAGATCAGAACTTTTTATTTTTTTTACTATATTCTTTATTATTACTCCTTGAAGGAAGATCTTTTACTAAAGATTGAGTCATACAGGTGATAATGATATAAAGAGGTAGTAAAGAAATTATTTACTTTCTGTGTGTTCAAAAGAGTTGAAGAAATCTGGATTAAGGTATGTAATGGTTTGGCTTAAAACCACAGGGGAAGACAAAGGAAAAAAATAACTCTTTCTCCTATGCCCACATTTGGCTGGGGGGAGTAGCCAGGTTACCAAGGTTACCCCCTGCCTGGGTTTTTTCCCATCAGCCCAGGAGACCCGCAAGGAATGCTGGGAAGGGGCTGGGACTATATCTGCATGGGAGAGCACTGGCTCACTCTCTTTTCCCAGGAACTCTAAGCTGAAGGCATCTCTTCTCAACACAGCTTTTGAGGACCTTCCCCTACCCGCCTGACTTTTCCTGCCTGCTGTCTTTTCCTTCACGAAGTTCCCTGAGGCCCCACAGCTTTTCATCTTCCCCAGCCTGGGAGAATCTCTTTTTGGGAGGACTTCTTCACAGACACACTGCCTCTAGAAGGACTGCCGCCTTCNAACCTTCATGGTTTTATGTAATTGTTGATATTTTTAAACTAATCATAGAATCACATAATCTGACAAGTTGGAAGGGACCCACAAGGGTCATTGAGTCCAACTCCTTGTACCCATTCCAAAAAGTCACGCCATGTGCCTGAGTGTATCTTTCAAATGTTTTTAGAATTCTGTCAGGCTTGGTGCTGTGACCACTGCCCTGGGGAGCCTGTTCCAGTGCTCGACTACTCCCTGAGTGAAGATCCTCTTTTTAATATCCAATCTAAAGCTCCTCTGACACAACTTCAGACCATTCCTTTGGGTCCTGTTACTGGTCACCACAAAGAAGAGATCAGTGCCTGCCCCTTCTCTTCCTCTCAGGAGGAAGTTGTAACTGCAATAAGTTCTTCCCTCGGTCTCTTCTTCTCCAGGCTGAATGGACAAAGTGATCTCAGCTGCTCCTCACACAACCTCCCCTTAAGGCCCTTCACCATCTCCATTGCCCTCCTTTGGACATTCTCTAATGTTTTAATACCTTTCTTATAATGTGCCATCCAAAACTGCCACAGTATTCAAGGTGAGGCCACAGCAGTGAGAGCACAAATGAGGGCACAGCAGGACAATCCCCTCCCTTGACTGGTTGGTGATTCTTTGCCTGACGGCCCCCGGGATACGATTGGCCTTCCTGGCTGCCAGGGCACTGCTGACTCATATTGAAGACAGAGGCAAAGAAAGATTTAAACATCTCTGCCTTGTCCCTGTCGCTGTTTGTGAGGTGACCATCCCCATCTTGTAATGGGCTGATGATATTTCTGTATTGACTTCTGCCATTAATGTTTTTGGGAAAAAACTTTTTATTGTCCCCCACATTTCTGGCAGCTCAACTCCAGTTGAGCTGTGACTGAGTGAATTTTCTCCTTACAGCAGCAAGCAGTATCTCTATATTCTTCTGTCACTTGACCTTGCTTCCACGGGGCATACACATTTTTTTGCTTTATTTCCAAGCGAAATTTCCCTGTTCATTCAATCCAGCTTTCTGCCTCATGCGCTTGATTTCTGACACTTGGGGATTGCCTGCTCCTATGCCCTTAGGAAGTTAAAAGTGATCATCATTGATGGACCCCAGCATCTGCAAAAACATTCTTCTAGGGAACCTTACTTATTAANCCATGTGCCTGAGTGTATCTTTCAAATGTTTTTAGAATTCTGTCAGGCTTGGTGCTGTGACCACTGCCCTGGGGAGCCTGTTCCAGTGCTCGACTACTCCCTGAGTGAAGATCCTCTTTTTAATATCCAATCTAAAGCTCCTCTGACACAACTTCAGACCATTCCTTTGGGTCCTGTTACTGGTCACCACAAAGAAGAGATCAGTGCCTGCCCCTTCTCTTCCTCTCAGGAGGAAGTTGTAACTGCAATAAGTTCTTCCCTCGGTCTCTTCTTCTCCAGGCTGAATGGACAAAGTGATCTCAGCTGCTCCTCACACAACCTCCCCTTAAGGCCCTTCACCATCTCCATTGCCCTCCTTTGGACATTCTCTAATGTTTTAATACCTTTCTTATAATGTGCCATCCAAAACTGCCACAGTATTCAAGGTGAGGCCACAGCAGTGAGAGCACAAATGAGGGCACAGCAGGACAATCCCCTCCCTTGACTGGTTGGTGATTCTTTGCTTGACGGCCCCCGGGATACGATTGGCCTTCCTGGCTGCCAGGGCACTGCTGACTCATATTGAAGACAGAGGCAAAGAAAGATTTAAACATCTCTGCCTTGTCCCTGTCGCTGTTTGTGAGGTGACCATCCCCATCTTGTAATGGGCTGATGATATTTCTGTATTGACTTCTGCCATTAATGTTTTTGGGAAAAAACTTTTTATTGTCCCCCACATTTCTGGCAGCTCAACTCCAGTTGAGCTGTGACTGAGTGAATTTTCTCCTTACAGCAGCAAGCAGTATCTCTATATTCTTCTGTCACTTGACCTTGCTTCCACGGGGCATACACATTTTTTTGCTTTATTTCCAAGCGAAATTTCCCTGTTCATTCAATCCAGCTTTCTGCCTCATGCGCTTGATTTCTGACACTTGGGGATTGCCTGCTCCTATGCCCTTAGGAAGTTAAAAGTGATCATCATTGATGGACCCCAGCATCTGCAAAAACATTCTTCTAGGGAACCTTACTTATTAATTCCCTGAGCAGCCCAAAGTCTGATCTCCTCATCTGTAATCATAAATGTTTATGAGAAGGAAAGGAAATAAGCAAATAATTTTCTATTAAGAAATACCTTTTTTCCCCCTAAATTTTCTTATGTGGGTCTTATAATATAGTAGCTTATTAATAACCTTACCTGAACAGGTCTTCCTGTGGTCAGGGACTCCAGAGTACCTGCCTATGCCTGAAATCGCTGAAATCATAGACTTCCACAAACTTCCACAATGACTTAAACCTACAGACACTTGAGTTTACCACCTCTTATTTATGTAAACAATTTAAGCTCCATTATGCACAGAAAAAGCAACTGAGCCACGACTCACATGAACAGCAAATACATGAAGAGTATATGACAAACTCATAAGCTGGCTTTTGTTCAGATAAGGTGTTCATATAATCAGAGACAGCTAGCACGTCTTCAAAAATGAATGATTCATTGAAATAAAACAATAATATTAAAAAGGCCATCATTTCTTAAATGCATAGTTCACCTTTTTCTAATTATGATGTAAACCACAGTGAAAATTAATTTACTGACAGAAGTCCTAGAGAAAGCAAAGAGGAGGGCAGTTGCTCTTTTGCCATAACACACTAGAGATAATGGCTCGCTCCTCTGGACACAACAGGTTTAGATTGCCCCTAAATCTAGTGTCATGGACTAGACAGTCTTTTTCAATTTGGCAATTTTCTATGATCCTTGGTTCAGAGTGGACCAGATGTCTGTTATTTTGTTAAGAATTAATGTTGTAATTGTTTAAAAAATACTTAGCATACCAAGGCCATGTGTGGCACAGGTGCATTTTAACTGCTTTGCTGTGAGTTTCTGTAATTAATGACTAAGATTCTGGATGTCCAGCCAGGTTTTTTGGTTTTGTTTTGGGGGTTGTTTTTTGTGTTGATTTGTTTGGTTTCTTTGGTGATTTTTTTTGATGTGTTGTTTTCTGTTTTTTTTTTTTTTGGGGGGG
>VYZS01044801.1:0-13486 GCA_013400695.1 Neodrepanis coruscans | reverse complement strand
GAGAAGTTGCCAGAAGCTTCCTCAATGTCCAACAGAGCCATTGCCAGTTGGCTGTAGAATGGACCCACCTCTGGTCAAGGCTGAGCCCATGAGAAATGGTAGCAATGCCTCTGTCATAATATATTTAGGAGGCAAACAAAGTTATTTTAAAGAAGTAATTACAGCCCAAGAAGAGAGGAATGAGAATATGTGAGAGGAATGACTGTGCAGACGCCAAGGTCAGTGCAGAAGGACTGGAAGAAGATGCTTCAGGTGCTGAAGCTGAAACTGGAAGGTTGCTGGGTATACTAGGACAGGCCTCTGGCAAGACAAATATATTCAGTCCTTGTTGTGTATCTACCTTTGTTCCTCTCTCCTGTGTTTCATAGACACAGTGAACTGTAATGGTCTGAGCAAGCAGAGTCAGATTGATTATTGGTTGTTGATCAGGTCTACCTCAAGGGAATGGATGCAGTGAAGGTTTCAGGCATGCCTCAGTTCATTTGGCCAGCTGTGCCCACCTGACTGCTCCAGCTCCATGGCTCTGCACTTGCAGTGGTTTTTAGTTTGTAAGAGCTGGTGACTGCATGCTCTTCCTGAATGCTGTGGGTGTTTCTCGGGAAAGGTATTTTGCATTTACATCTCGATAGTTTTGCAGTAAGATCTGAACAATCACGTTGGGTCTCTGTCGTGGTTTTACCACAAATTTAGCGATTTTGGACAAGAGATTCTGAGAGAAGCCACAGACATACCCCAAAATGAAGAAAACACACAAATATCACAGTTTATTTCACGCACACAAAAAACCCGATAAATAAAGTGCAAACAAACAAACAAATTAAGTTTCCCAGGGCCCGTTTTGGGATGAGGACGCTCTGGAAATAGTGCTGGTCTCTCTCTCTGGGCCCCACGGAGAGATGCCGGAGTAATCAGAGGAAGCACGTGGCCGGTCTGAGGACCCCCCTAGCAGTGCAAGCTTCCGCCCGGCTTTGACTGAAGGAGAGACACTCAAGAGAAATTAGAAACTGAGCGTGCCCCCCTCCCTCCCCTTCCCAATAGCCCAGGGAGAGATTTAGTGCTGATGAAAAAGATGTGGTCTTTGGGCCCCAGGCAGTAGCCGCCGATAATAGCCCGACCACTTGCCCCCAGGGGAAAGAAAAAAAAAAAGAAAGAAAAAAAAACCACAATGGGGAAAAAAAAAACGAAAGGGAAGAAACAACCCTCCTCCCCGAGGAAAGAAAATCCGCCTCCCCGAAAATCTACAAGGAAGAATGCAATTCCGAAAGAAAGGAAGTCCACCCCACTCCTCCAACAGAGAAAGAAAAAAAAAAGGGAAAGGAAAGAAAAGAAAAACCTATTCACGAGAAAACATGATTAAAAAAAAGAAAACAGCTCCTCCCGTAGGCAATACCCACCAGACCGCCGCAGCAGAATCGCCGACCCGATCTCCACATGGGCGTATGTCCCGGTGAAAACGAGAGGCGATGTTACCACTACCACGTCCAAAGACGAAGAGAGAAAAATGGCGGCTGTGCGGCCCTTTTATAGGGGGATCCCGGTCTGCCCATGTGTGGGTGGGCCCTAGGGGCTGGCCCTCCTACACGATTGGTCAGCACCCCGGGGCCCGCCCTGGCACACAGCTGCTCATGGGAAAAGCCACAGCTGGCCAGAAGCTACGCGCATGCCAGGGCGGCACATCCGGTGATGGCGGCCGCTGTTGGGCACCACGTGCTCAGTGCCGCCACTCTGCAGTCGCCGCCAGCGCCACACGCTCCCTGGCTGCCGCCCCGCCAAACTTGCACCGGCGCCGGCACCTCCACAGAACAAACGCGGCTCCTCCCCGGGGCTCGGAGCAGGGCCATGGCCGCCCCCAGCCCGGGACTGGGGTCGCACCTCCTGCGGCAGCTCCGGGCAGCCCACACACCGCCCGCGCCGCGCCTCTGGGGAAAGCGGGGCCACCAAAAAAATAAAAACCCACGCGGTCACTGGGGGAAAAAAAAACAGCCCCCGCCGCAGGGTTTTCACTGCTGCGCTGCACCGAGGTTTGCCCTGGACCAGGTCCCGCCGCCGGGGCTGGAGGGCGCGGAAGAGGTTCCCCCCACACCCCCCTCGCCCGGCCGCTGGCCTGCGCGTCTGGACAGAGATAGTTTTTACTTTCGGTTTTAACCCTACAACAGTCTCTCAAGAACATACTAATCCCATTGTCCTCATCAGTTTTTGGCTATTCATTATGTCTCCCTTGATCATTGTGGTCTCATTACAGTACCGCATAAGATGTTTTCTTCATACGCAATTCATGACTTTTGGAGTTGTTTGTAGCTGTGGCAATGCCACTAGCAGAGTTGTGAAGAACAAATTAGGCTGGAAAGGGGAAAATAGATCTCAACAATGACCAGAGTTATTTTTGGATATTAGTCAAGTTGATGCAATTGTACCCATGCTCTCTCAGGTTAATAAAATAAATAGTTTTATATTTATGAAATCAACAGTAAATTCAAAGAACAAGTGGTGTGTAAGACCCTCTGGAAAAGCTGCATATTTGCAAGGAAGAAAGTAAGTATTTGTTTTTACTTTGACACCTGGTTGACTGAAATATTCAAATCATCTTGTTATTAACAGAGGCTGCCCGATTTGTTGAACTGTCAATCTGAGGACATGAGAAGAAGCAATATATAGATAAAACAGTGGAAAAGTGCACTAGAAGATAAGAGAGGACCTTAATTCTTCTGGTTTAAATCAGGTGAATTGGTTAGATTTGAAGGAATTTGCATATGTATCTGTTGTTGAAAGAGAGATTTGATCCAAATTACCCTATTACCTGTGGAAACCTCTGCACCAAATTACAGACCGACAGCTACATTTCTTGGTTACAGCTATTTTGCATTCAGTGCCTGGAACCTGTTCTCAGATAATATGTTATTCTTCGCATTTCACCAGTCCTGTGGCATTATATTAGTTATATTGTATTAGTTAGGCAACATGAAAAGTTTTGCAATATAATCAAGCACTGAAATTTAAGACCTGAGTGATAATTTCAATATGAGGCAACCCCTCTAATTTCTGATAGCTTTATTTGATTTGAACTCCTTTGAATAATAAAAAGATGGAACACAGGTCTCTAAGCTAGCTTTTTTTATTTGAAAAGCCAGTCTGAAAAGTGGTAGTGCATATTTAATTCTCCCAATAATTTATTTTCAAAAGCCTTTAAATAGTTTTGTGTGAATCATAGTGAAAGACTGTAAGATTCTCTGTTTTTTTCACTGAGACAATAAGTGATTCTTAGTAAAACCATGGTTTTGAATGGAAAAAGATTCAGAGACCTTAACATTTCATTAATATACTGCAGAAAAAAAAAAAAAAAGCAATGACTTAACTTCCCTTGCTATTCCCATTTTGATGTATGTGACTGCCATAAAGTGCTTATTCTGCTTATTCTTGTTCCAAAGCTCAGATACAGTATATGACTTGTTCTTATCATCAGCAGCTCCTCTTTATAAAGTTTGGAGTTGCCAACAGCTATTTTTGAACTCAATAAGACTTTTGAAGGACTTAAAGGTAAAGGAAGGTGTCTTTGATGCTGCCTTTTGTAATTTTATTTTAACTTTTTCTCCATTTTAATTTCCTCTTCCTCCTTCTCTTCCAGAAAAGTTTGTCTAGGCTTTCACCTTTCTTCAGCCTCTCCCCTTTACTCATGTCCTCATCACGCCTCCTGCCTGAGAAGAATGGAGAGAAATTTTCTGTTTCTGGTCTAGGTGCTGTTACTCTGCCTTCAGGGCATTCTAGGTGAAGGGATGACAGGGTGGGCCAGAGCTTCAAAGTCATGGTGTGTCTGGAGGAGACCAGGGTTTGTCTGCAGTAGGCAAAGGCATCCCAGTAAGAAACTACAACTAGTCTTCAGAGGAAGCAGGTGTCATTAGTTTTAAAATATGACACCCTGGGGGCTGATATGCTGTAAAACTTTTTGTTCCTGAGATTTGTGTGGGTTTCACTTATAAGAGGCCAGGAAAAATAACAATGATGAGAGATGATGCTTTGGCTGATAATGGAGAATAGATCTTCTTTACCACTTTCTGAGCACAAACACTCAGATCAGCATTGTTTGGCTGGATGCTTTTGCCTACAGAATCATTCTTACTTCCCCTCAGAGTACTTACCGTTTGCTTTTGTGGCTTTAGTCTTGTAACATGGGCAAGGAGAGAAAGAGGCTGGGAATCAGTTTTCATGTGATCTCATGTGATTAGTGCTGACCTGAGCAAGCCCATTTTCTTAATGTACCTCTCCCTCATCCTACATTTGCAGAAAGTGACAAATTTAACTATAGATGACTTGGTACATGTGTGTAGGGTTCAGTCTCCTCAGGCAAACAATAAGCACAGACAGCTACTGAGCAAGTCATTCAATGACGGCAAGTAACAGTTCTCTACCTAGATCATAAGGAGTACAAAAGTTTTTAACACGAAAGGGCCCTGCTTTCAGTAGGACAGAGAAGAGGAGAAGCAAAAGCTCTCCTAGATTTTAAGTACATTAGATTGGTAAGTAAGTTAGACCAGTAAGTGAATTACTATTGTGCTTATAGTGAATTCTATAGAATCTTTTATTAATTTGTCTAAATTAACTGCTTAATTAATTAACTTAACTGATTAACTGCTGTTAATCTTGAGTGCTGTTAAACCTTTAGGCCTAGAGCATTGTTCAAGTTCAGGACTAAGTCTGGCAAGAGAGGCCACACCGAACCTTGTGACTTGATGGGAGGTTCCACTTTATTTTTTCTTATCATGACTGTTTCCTATCTTTATCCTTTTTCCATCCCCAGCATCCACACAGGTAATTTTTCATTGATTTTAGTTTTAAAATGATTGATTTTAGATTTTAGTTTATTTTTATTCTGTGTGCTTTAACCATCTAGTATGTATTTGAGTGAACTTTCCCAACAAACTTTGTTGTACTTTCACTTCTACATTAAACCGGCTTTTGCCAATACCCTTGCCCACAATTCTTAAGTGACCTGAGGCACTCATTCATGACAATAGGGTTGACTTCCGAAAAACAAATTAACTACCTCAGCTGTAATCAGGCCAAACCCACAAGTGTTTCTCAAAACGTGAATTAAGCACAGTAATTATGTTCAAACCCCACCAGAGCTCAGTTTGAGAAGACTAAGTATTACTTGTCATGTGCCTTTAAGGAAATACTCTCTCCCCAGAGAAGAGGTGGATCTTTTTCTCAGATGCAGGAATGAGGTACTTTCCAAGTGAACCATGCATTTCTTTTTCCTGTCTGTGTTTCATGCCACTTCCGAGGCTCCAGAGATGGTGTTAACATTTCCAAATTCAGTGTTTCTGTGAATTTAAATAGCACACTGTCGACCCTCATCTTCCAGCTCATTAATAAAATGCTAGAAGATATCTTAATTATTTGATTAATTCACTGCTGTTTAACATAGTGTATGCTAAATCCCTTCGTGCTTCTGAAATTTATGCAACAGCATTGACAACTAAGATAATCTGAGTTAACTCTCTTGTGTAAGGTAACTATAGATTCTGCTTCTAAAACCAGAAAGAAACTTTACTGAAGTCTACTTGTAGAGAGAATACATCAGAATTTAGTATAACCAACTGCTGAAATTCATGTAGTAGCTATATAGCTATTACTGGCTTAGCTATATGTATTTAACTATATAGCTGTTACACAGGCAGCTATAACTAACACTGTTAGCAAAATAGTAATCAGAATTGTATATTCTTTAAAACTTCTGAGTGTGTGGGAGTCATCAGAAAAAAACTGCTTGACTTCTATGAGCTTGGGGTTGGAGTCTTTGCAATTCAGGCTTCTGATTGTGTTTTCACTATTAACGGCTATGGTGGTCTATGATTGTTCCCCAGTGAGGCTCTGAATCCCATGTAAGTGATCAGTGCAAGCCCATAAGTGTTCATGTGTTTTTCCAGCCTTTTATTACAGTAACTCCTGTACCCTCTTAGATGGTGGAAATAGCACAAAATCTTTTTTGCTCCCTTGCATCCCTATGGAACTTCATTGTAAAAAGGAGGTGAGAGATGGCGTGTCCACATTCTGTCTCTGAGTCCTTCAGTCCTTCCAGTGTGATTGTTGACTAGCTTTTCCTGCCAGGGCACCAATAAAAGCTGTTATCCAAAGTCTTGGAAAGAGTTTTGTCATGCATTTGTTTTCAGATGCCAGTCAGTTTTTAACTTGGCATCCATTCTATTTTTTTTCTGGAACTAACCACATACTCCTTGGAGTCTGGAGAGAGAGCTTTTGTGGGAGCAGTTTCTGAAGGGAGTATAGTATGTCAGGACAGAGCAGGGCTTGAAAATAGAATAGCACTTGATGAGACAAACACCCCTCTAGTATCTCAGAGCTTGTATAGTTGTGGTTTACTAAATGAAGCCACTAAGATTTTATCTCTAGCCCTCAGGAAGAAGTGGAAACTATCTAGTTCCAGGTGACCAGTAATGTGTCTAGCTGAGTGATCCTGTGGTTCTGTTCTAGCCCTGAGACATAGCCTCTCAGCTGGCCTACTGATCCAGCAGCTGTGTGGCACATGGTTGTCCCTGCTCATTTTCTTTCAGATTCTTCAGATATGGGATTTATGTCATTACCTTGCCCAGCAGTCAAGTACTGAGGACATCTGCTGGCTTTTTGCTATTTTTCCTAAGGTTGTTTGTATGTGATACAAGAACCAGGAGCAGAAGCTGGATTTGCCTTCCACTTGAACAGCATGGAGTGAGGTGGTGTTTTCTTTATCTGCTTGTTTTCAGCAGGTGTCTTGGACTATGAGGAAGGACAGGTTAAAAAGTGTAGGAAATTATACAGTTTTCTCCATTGAGCAGAGTAAGAGGAGACTTTGCTTATGATACTCTAGTATAGGCACTTTTCACATGTTGCTTCTTGGGACTAAAGGAAGCAGTGGAGATTTTGACTGGATTAACACAAAGGGGACTGATATGCTGCTTGTTAGTTTATGCTACAGAATCTCTTACTGATCCCTTTTTTTCTGCTTATATTTGTGTCAGCTGAAATAACACACTACCCCAGAGGATTTCACAATGCACAGGGATCTAGAAACTCTGCTTCCCATTTAGGCACTACAAGACTTTCATTATCATGTATCACTGGGAATCCCAAATGTACAGGACATCAGCCAACATCTGCTCTGTGCGTTATTGTTTCCCAGGGCACTCAGGATTCCTCATACTTTTTTTTTTTTTTTTTGTCTTGAGCTAAGAATGTCTTACCAAAGGGCTTATGTTTATTTTTGTTGGAGCTAGAACTTGAAAAGCTTTTTTTTTCTTTTTTTTTTTGTTCTCAAAAAGGCAATTCTGCTTGGCTGCTGCTGCACCTGCATTATTACTATTAATAATAAATATACGCCATTTAAGCAGGGGCTTTTCATGTGCAAAGTGCTTCATAAACAATTTTGAGCTCTCCTAAAAACCTGTGTTAAAAGGGTGTAAATGTTGCATGGATGGGCATTTGAAAATTGGAAAATGCTAATGTCAACCCTGCCATTATGGTTCTGTGCCAAGTGCATAATTATCATTCATTAATTATTGGCTTTATTGAACTATTATTTATTGGTTTTATTCAAGTCCTTAAAAGTTCCTACTAAGAAGAGGATTCCATTGAACTGGAAATGCACAGCCAGTGGAAGCAGGGACATGTGCCCTAGGAAGAGTACAGAGATACAAGATATGTAAGGATGGGATCAGCAAAGCTAAGACACAGATGGAACAGAACTTGGCAAGTGGTATGAAGAATAATGAGAAAGGATTCTATGTGTAAACAGGTCAGAAAATGAAGGTCAAGGAGAGTGTACCCCAAATAAATGAGAAGGAAGAATAAGTGACAAAAGGTGTGGAAAAGGCTGAGGTACTCGATGAGTTCTTCACCTCAGTCTTCACTGCCAGTCAGGCTTCCCATATCTCTCAAATCCCTGAATCTCCAGCTGGGGGTTGGTAACATGAAGACTCTCCCACTGTAAGCAAAGAGGAGGTTTGAGACCACCTGATGAAACTGGATAGGCAGAAGTCTATGGGGTCTAACAACATATATCCTTTCTGTAGGATTCTGTGGGAACTGGCTGATATTGCTGCCAGGACATTCTACATCAGATTTAAAAAGTCATGGTAGTTAGGCGAAGTCCCTAGTGATTGGAGAAAGGGAAACCCATGTTTTTTGAAAGGGGAAAATGGAAGATCCAGGGAACTACAAACCAAAATGCCTCACCTCTGTGCCTGGGAAGATCATGGAGCAGATTCTCGTGGAAGTAATGTTAAGGCACATGGAAGCAAAGGGGATGATCTGAGATAGCAAGTATGGCTTCACTAAGAGCAAATTGTACCTGACCAATCTAGTGTCTTCCTATGATAGAGTCACAGTAATGGATTTGATGCATGGACTATTGCAAGAAACAACAGCATTGCATATTTTATCCAGACTGGCTCACTTGGTCTTCTTTGCCATTTTCTTTTAGAGAAGGGGGAGTTCCCAAATTCAGTATCAAACAAAAGGCTTGAAAGCAGAGGTGGTTAATACGTAAGTGTTCTGAACACCTAGTAGCAATGCAGAATGTAATTTTGTGGTAAGCTTTACACTTTCAGTACTTCAGATGCTCTTTTTAATGTGCTTCTTTGAATATTATATTAATATTTTATTGTAATTAAATGTGCTACATTAGAAATAATTTAGTACATTATTTATATATAGATGAATATTTTAAACCAGGCTTTCTAGAGGAAAAAGGTAATGGAATAATGTATAGGGATGTGCAGTAAAACTATACTAGTTTTTCTGTTCCCTTTGAAAATTGTGAACTTGTTAGCTGACTTCAGGTTTATAAAAGGACAGAGGTCTAGAAAGAAAGATTGCTCTAAACTTTTAGTAAAATGTCTCTCTCAGTTAGATGAATGCAAAAGACACAAGTCTGAGTCAATACCACCAGAAAAAAAAAAAAATTTGCTCTGAGCTCTTGATTGGACACCAGAAATCCACTCAAGAAAATTATTATCTCCTTGTCAACTTTTCCCAGCCATGGAAAAAACTTGTTAATAGTGAAAATCTCATGTGACGCAGCAGCATGTGTGTGGTGAATGTCATTTCCCTGAAACTTATTCCCACATACCTTTCAAGCTGTTTTGTCTTATCTTTATTTTTGCCAGTTGTCTCCCAAACTTCTCTTCTGAAGCTTCTTTGGGTAATTCTTTTTATTTCCATCCTAGGTGAAAGTTTCATGTTTAGCAGCTGCTCAATGCTTCATTGAAATCTGGATAAAGGTGCATTTTCTTTGTCTAGAAAATAAGTGATGAAGGAAAGACACCAGTTAGTCATGAAGTGTCTATGATGAAAGCACATATTGTGCATTGTTCCTTCCTCCCCTTTAGAAGTGCTTCTATCTTCACTTGCTCTAAGACATGTCTTCTATTGGCTTTACTATAGGCCAGATGACGGCTTGATGTTTTCCATTTCCTTTATGCAGTTTTTCTATAATCCAGTCTGTTGGTAGAGCTCCTGATTTAATAGGTTTATAAAAAAGGTTCCTCCTGAAAGAGAGCAGGGTTTCTGTCTGTCATCAGAAACAACACTTCAAAAACCTAGAAAACCCTTGAACCTCGAGGGCAAGGATTCTGATAATCCATTTCAGGTTAGCTTGGAGGTCTGTTGGTTGGTTATGTTCTTTCAAATAATGGCTTCAGACACTTATGCAAAGAAACAGAAATATGGAAAGATTCTTCCTCCAAGATGCGTTTCCAGTTTTTACAAAAAATCTTCACTCTAAGGATGTTTACTTCTTAAAGAAGTTTTGGAAGTTACACGAATTGACAGCTGGCCAGCCATCCTCCACTTATAGTGATTTATTTCTGCAGCCTAGTTTTTTCTGTCTAACCTCATCCTAGAGTCATTGCTATGTTCATACGCACCTGAAGCTCTCCTCTACACTGTGCATATTTGCTTAATTTTCTTTTATTAACATTATCCCCTATAAATAGAGATCATTATTGTGTCTATTATTGTTATATCCCTTTTCAGCTGTCTCCATCTATATAATTACTGAAAAATATAAACAGGCTAGAGAACAGCCCAAATTCTTCTTTTCACTTCACTTCTTAGCCCTGAAAACAGCCATACCATTGCTCCTACATGCAGGAGAATAGGTGAGTCATTACTGCCATGTATAGATATTGTCTCATCAGAAACAGATGACCTGGTTCTCAGAGAGCTTTATGGTCCCCAGTTAAATAAGATGCCTTCCAGTGCCATAATGGGTAATGCAAACTACCAATTTCCAGACATGGCAGTAACGAGGTATACTGGCTTGAACTTGTTTGGCTGGATGTGTGTGTCTCCATTTAGACATCTGTTGGGCAATGAGAAATTGGGACTGTAAGAATGGAATTGTTGCCATTCTGAAGTGGATACCTAAAAACTGACCACATGATTTGATTTCTAAAAATAATCCATTCTCTTATTGAGAGGAATGATGAATGACTGTGTCTGAATTAGAATATGGTTTAGGTCAGATGAACCTAACTATGTGAATTAAATCAGTTTCCGCATCTGTTCTGGTCCTTCACCTGTGTACAAAACAATAGGATGTTGGTCTGTATTTACAGTTTTGCATTACAGCCCTTGTGCTTTGTCCTTACTAGTTTCTGAGGATTTTCTGAAATGAACCATAAGATCCCAGGAAATGGAGAAAACACCAGTCTATTTCAATCAGTACCAAAGCTTACCAGAACACTGGAATGGGGATTCAAAGATTTTGGTTCTGCCGAGTAATGCCTATCAAAAATGATAGTACTGTGGGAAACCTGAATAAGGATCCTGTAATGGACTTGATGATCTTAAAAAGATTCCTAAAAGATTCTATGATTCTACGTTGTCAACAGTTCAGGTCCCAGGCATCTGTTTACAAAAAAAGGTGTACTCAGCCGTTGGAAATAGGATATGCATGTGTATTTTATATATATTTAAATAGGTGAGTATTTCTTGGATCGTCTGGAAGGACACTCTATTTAAAATATGTTCCTAAATTGTTTGTCAGACATTTAAAAAATATTGAGCAACATTTTAATGAATGGTTAATATGTAACCTTTATAGAACAAAATAATATTTTAGACATTTGTGAGTCAGTACTTTAAAAAAACAACAGCCAAGCAAGATCTGAATTTAGCATTGCTTGATTAGGATGTGTCTGAATTGTGGAAGGAGCTTTGAATTAGGCTTGAAATCTAACCATGGCTGATCTGGCATTGGAGATGAGGTAGGTGTTCCTGATAGAAATAGATTTACTGTGATGATTCCAATTTAGTCTCTTGCCTTTTAATTTTTTTTACTGCATAATAACAGTTCAAGACAGAAAACATTCACTCACATTTTGATCTGATCCACTTCATCTGAGAAGTGATATATGACTGGTACAAGAATTAAAGAAGTGCTATGTTGTGCTGTATTCTTGGTAGAGCTTCTTTGCTGCTTTCTCCCTCTCTATGTTGGCAATTTGAGATTGCAGAAACAGATTGGCTCTATCCATGTTTTGGCATAGAGCCACATGTTTTTAGGTGTGACCTAACATCATAGGAAAAGCTTTTGTTTGTGCTGCAGTCAAGGTACCAATAACTGATAAAAGCTGTTCATAGCAAAGTTTTCTTTATTGAATGCTTGATTGCAATGTTTCACTCTCATACTTCCAAGGGAGTATTGTAAAGTGTTTGAAGAGCTCCTCTGTATTGACATTTCTGGGTGAATTGGATTCTCCTGCGTGTTTCCTGGGGAGAGGCATGTCTGAACAGAGTTGGGGGAAAATGGGGCTGCATTTGTTGGTGACAGCTGAGTTGATTTACTTTGTGGTACAGAGAAGGGTCGCAGGCTTCTCTCCCCTCTCTCAGAAAAGTCAAGGACAAACAGTATCTTGTCAGAAAATTATGTTTTATAAAGTAAGTTGGTTTTGTGTGATCTTGTACATGCCAGAGGCCTGAACTGCCCCATCCTTGGAGGCTGGTTTTTCAGAGATCATAGAATGATTCATGTTGGAAAAAAACTCTACAATCACCAATGCTAGATATAAAGCTTGGATGACCTCTTAGAAGGAATAGGAATGATGGGTACACATGATTCCATTTTCAGCATAGTCATTGTATCTGCACTATTGTCCAGTGACACAATCATAGCCTTATTTTGATATTTTACTATGGTATGGAAACACATTTTAAGAGCTGGTGTAATACTAATACAGATAAATAGACTCAACTAGTGTTAAGACAAGCAAGACAGAGAGGAGAGAAGTGACTTTGCCAAAGGTATTGCTTTGGCTGCATAGTGAGGGAATGTATGCTCAGACTTCTGCATCTCAAGTCAACAGCAAATTTTATTTTTCTGTCCATCTCTGTGGACCAGCTGCATCTCTACTCTTCTCTGTTGCACCTCTGCCTTGATGTTTTCCTAGTGACTAGTTTTGGCAAGTACTGTAGGTTTAGGATTGCAGCACAGATTGAAGGCTGTGGAGTGAAGTCAATTAGAAAGTTTGAAGAGTCCTATATTTGCACGTGGACTGTCAAGATATGGGGGAGTGTTCTGGATTCTTGGAGCAGGAGTATTGCACTGTGGCATTCTTTAAAGAAAAGCACAGTGAAATGTATTGAATATATATACAGGAACATAGTTTGTGCTACTGTTTCTGCAGCTACTCAGCTCAGAATAAGTATGTGTCTTTTGACTGTAGGGATAAAGCTGTAGCTCTGCCAGAGAAACAGAGAGATTAAGTCAGAGGCTGTAGAGATGGGACATCAGGCTGATATCAGGCAAACATTAGATTGAAAAAAGGGATCTGCTCCCATCTTTTTAACAAAGGAGAGCAAGGAAAATTATGTCAAACAACATTATATGCTGCAGCAATCTTCTGGTGTCAGCACAGTCCCATCTCTTCCTGATCATTTTAAGAGCACAGGTCTCTGGCTGGAGTGTCAGGAACTGTCATTTTTCCTTCCACTGCTGAGGTTTGACTGCTCCTGTGCTCTCAAAACTGCTCTGTTAGATGCAGCTCTTTCCTCTTACTGCCCTGTACCTGTAGGACAGTTGTTGGTTGTACATGCTATAGACTTCCTGCTACTATTCCAAGGGAGACTATATTCTCTTTCCTATCCATAGCTGTTGTTTAACATGAGTGTATTGGAATAGGAAGGGGACATATGGAAGAGTCTGTGGAGAGAATCAGAAGCAACCATGAAGGCTGGCACTGCAACTGTGACCAGGCTGCATGTGTTAGAAGTGTTTCTTCTATGGATTTAATATAGCTTGTTTGAAGCATCTCTGATAATCAAACTCAATGCCAGCCTGGTAATGTTCTTCATCACTGCGTAAAGAGAAAAGGATGTGTAAGTAGTAAAGTGGGTACTTTATTGCCTGCTTTTGACATGCAGCACTGTACTTGGAAAGCTGGACCCTTCCATTACTTTCCCTGCCATGAGTCACTTTGTTGCCGTCAGGCCCTCG
>VYZS01044799.1:5517-16065 GCA_013400695.1 Neodrepanis coruscans | reverse complement strand
CAGAGGAAGCATCTTGTGTGGCAGCAGGAGCCCTGCAGGGGAGGAGGCCGTGTCATGGCTGCCATGCACAGGACGCAGGGAGAAGCAGAGTGACACTGCTCTGGAACACCAGCAACGTCCCTCACACCTCTGTAGGGGGACAGCAGAGAATGTCCAGGGCTCGGGGAGTGGGAGAGTATGAGTTGTGTATCCTCACTGCAGGAGAAGATTCTGCGTGGAAATAAGTGCACAGCCAGGCTCTAGTACTGCCTAGTGTGGTTATTTTGTGTTTTTATGGTTCTTCTGTATGATTGACTGCCCAGGTTATTTGGTGCAGAGTCCAGGAAACCAAGAAGAATTTTCTGCAGTGGAGGAGGTTCCTTACAACAAGCTGAAGTACATATTATGTTATCAGAAAACATACATATTTCTAATAACTTTTTGCTAGTCACTTGTGAACAAATGGGTACTGTGGCAGGCTGTGCAACAATGAGAAGGTCTCTACAGCCTCTCTGCCCTTGTGGGAGGAGAGGGGTAGAAGGGGATTCTTGTGCAGGATTTGTCATAGAATTCCAGGAGATTTTAGGCTGGTTGTAACTACTAGGATATTTTGAGCTGAACACTGGAGTGAAAAAGGAGGGCTAAAGATAGAGAAGAAGCTGGGAAATAGGGAATAGAAGGATTGAGAGGAGCTGCATGTACTTGCTAATGAGTGGCCATTTCCGCAGTTGTTCAGGGGTTTTGACTTGCCATCCACATGTTGTTGTATCATGTAAGTTTACTGGGAAACTTTTTAATTTTTCTTGCCCCATTTCATCCTTGGGCATCTTTGAATTTTCATTTTTGCTTGATGCTTAGTGGAAGCCAGAATCTCATACATTTAATTGCCTTAGTTTAAGGGAAGAATTTGTCTCTGCTTCCTGAAGACAGATGTTATATGAAACATATTTCTTTTTGCAAACTTTGCAGGTCCAAAATTTTTGTTCGTTGTAGTAGTTGATGAGGAGGATGTGAATGGGTCTATTCCATAATTTTGCGATCTTTGCCGTAATTTTCAATAAGATCTGGCAGACCTAGTCTTCTTACCCTCATATGTTTTGTTCATTAAACACAGTCCTAAATGAAGTCACAACCAAACATGGGAAGCTTAACAGAATCTGTTCCACAGCTCCAGACAAACCAGCTGCAACATTAGTGGGTTTGCTTTCTGGTAGCTGTGAAGTGGGTTATGTGGTGGACGTATGTGGTAGAGCTATCCTGCTGGTTTGCCTTCTGTCCGTGGCACAATCTAGGTGCATTTTTTTCACTCAAGTGCACTCCTGCATTTTAAGGAAAACACTGACCAAAGTAATTGATTCTTCAGGCTTGACAGTGACTGCTGTGAAGGAATTTGGAGAGTGGAATTTGGAAGCTGGAGCACTGGTGCTTGCAGATGGAGGCCTTTGTTGCATTGATGAGTTCAACAGTATCAAAGAACATGACAGAACCAGTATCCATGAGGCAATGGAGCAACAAACCATCAGTGTTGCAAAAGCAGGGTGAGTGGTGTGTTAACATATGTGATAAAACAACATAGGGTATTTCCCTTGTACTTAGAGGTTAGAGGGAGGTTTGTCATGCTGATTAAATGACTGTTTTCTTTGTTGTACTTATTAGTTTTGTTCTCAGCAGTATTCTTAAACTAGATGAGTCCGCATTTCAAAGGACAGTGCCCTGGAGCAGAGGTTGCAAGCAATTAGAATAAATACATACCCTCTTCACTGTTGGGTTTTCAATCTACCAGTGTTGGCCAGGGCACTTTCCTAAGAAGATGTGATGTTCTTTTTCTTGTCCTTTGCTGCAAGTGGTCATAATAGTCATATGTGAAATGAGAAACTTTGTAAGTTTTTTTAGTTACAACTGAGAAAGAGGGACTTCATTTCACCAACATCATAGACCCGGAGAATCAATCAGGTTGGAAAAGACTTTTAAGATCATTGAGTCCAACCTTTGAGTCATCACCACTGTATCAAGTAGACCATGGCACTAAGTCCAGCCATTTCTTGAACACTTCCAGAGGTGTTCTCTACCATTCTACCACTTCCCTGGGAAGCCCGTTCCAATGCTTGACCACCTTTTCAGCAAAGAAATTCTTCCTAATGTCCAACCTGAACCTCCCCTGGCACAGCTTGAGGTTATGTCCTCTTGTCCCATCAAATCCAGTAATACTGCATGGTAGCAAAAGCAGACCAAGAGATTTCTAGGCTGCTGAATTTTATTTGTTGGGCGTGGCATNAAAAAAAAAATAAGCACGAAACGACGTGATCACAAGAAAAAAACGGCTCCCCCTCCCAGGCAATACCACACCAGACTGCCGCGGCAGAATCGCTGACCCATCCTCCACATGGACGCTAGTCCCGGCGCAGAGACGAGGAGCGATGTTGCCACAGCTACGTCCAGAGCAGAAGAGAAGAAAATGGCGCCCGTTCTCCCCTTTAATAGGGAGGTCCCGATCTGTGCATGCGCAGATGGACCCCAGGGGGCTGGCCCTCCTCTCATTGGTCAGCCCCCCGGGGCCCCGCCCCGTGTGTGCAGTCGCTCATGGGAAACGCCGTGGCCGTCTGGAAATGCCACGTGCACCAGGAGGGCACTTCTGCTAATGGCGGCCGCCGCCAGCGCCACGCACTCCCGGGCTGTCGCTGCCACCGGCACCGCCGCTCTGCCCTGCCACAGGCCATGNCGGGAAAAAACAGCTTTTAACGAACCTGTAATACCTGCTTACTTTAAGTTCTTCACATTCTTTTTTCAAAGAAGCGTATGTTCAAATCTGCTATTTCCCCCACTACCCCTGCCCACCACTTGACCTCATATCTCATTTTATCAGTCCTATGCAGCTCTTGCCCAGGCCCAAATAATTTCCTGGCTGGTATTGCTGCAATCCCTGCTACTCAAAAGGCATCATTCTTTCCATATTCCGTCTTACCACCTTCAACTCAGCTCTTGCTCCTGTCACATCCTGGTTCCTCTAACTGATCACGTCCTGTCCTTATTCTGAGCATTTCCGTCCTCTTTGGCAGACAGCATCCAAGTAATCTCACTCTCACCTGGGTGATTTCTAGCCTTTGCCAGTAGCACAGCTGAGCACAAATACTTGGAATCGACATGATCTTGTTTCCATAGTAAGACAGTGACATAGTTTAATTGAGTTCCTTGTTGGAGTTAGTTGGGTTTTGTAAACCCTAAACACTGTTTACTAACTTAGACATGTAGCCTCAGTTTGCTCACTTTTAAGGACTACATATACTGAGGATTTTTTGAGTAGTAACTTAGCACAGATAGGTTAAGCACCTTGGGTCTTATTTTTGTGGGATGTGGGAGATAAGGCTTTTTTCCTGTTGGGTAGAAGCTAGTAGAAGGTCTGTGGTCCTTTCTCTCAATTACAGGAGAACTTTGGACTTGAGGCAGCAGTTACTCAGAAGCTGACTAGAAATAGCTCAGTGACAAACCAGAGTTAGAAAGCTTCTGCTGCTGCCTTAACCAAAAAGGGTGCATTTGCACTACTAGAATAAAAATAATCTCTCCCCACATCTAAAAGCACATGTTAGAACATTATGACTAAGAGAGGAAAATGGCTGTTTCAGTCAGTATGGCTGCCATTATTGTTTTCTTGGGTTCATAATCATGTTTATACACTGGATTAAAACATACGTTTATGTTGCCTCTTATGCTATTGTCTGAAAAGTAATGTTGGTTTTCACTATTTAAAGACCTAGCTGTATATAGAGATTACTTGTGGCAATATTAGTCAGTTACTTTTGGTGTTCTGATCACAGTCCATCTAGTTGTTATTCTCTGACTGAGAAAAGCTGTACATATAATAAAAATTAATACAATAATTCTGTACATTGTTTAGCTCTTATGGTCTTTCAAGATAAGATGTGCTTTTCATAGCATAAAAACTTGAAAATTTTTAAACACTTTGGAATCATTTTCCCTACCAAATTTAATTCAACCATGATGTTCGCCATACTTTTCTCTAGCTTGGTGTGCAAACTTAATACAAGAACAACTATCCTGGCAGCAACAAATCCAAAAGGCCATTATGACCCTAATGAGTCCGTCTCTGTCAACATAGCTCTTGGCAGTCCTCTGTTGAGCAGATTTGACCTGGTCTTAGTATTGTTAGATACAAAGAATGAGGAATGGGACCGCATCATTTCATCCTTCATTTTGCAAAGTAAAGGTAAGAATAGTCTTTTTAAATTACAATGTGGTTTTTTTTGTTTGGTTTTGTTTGGTTGGTTCTGTTCTTGTTTTTTCTTAGGGTTTTGTGTGTTGTTTTTTTTTTATTTCCCTACCTTTGTTTACCTTGTTATTCTTGAGTCTTTCATATTAGTCAGTGAGCACATTTTTGCTATGGCGGTTTTGTGCTCTTGGTTATTTTTCAAGTAGGACTAAGGTAGAGATCACTAATTAATGAAAAGGGGTGGGCTGAGAACACTGTACTCTTATTCTGTGATCATTTACAAGAGATCTCAGCCCAGGCCACAGTAAGTAAGTGTGTAACTCAGCTCAGTAAGTGAATGGTTTCCATCTTGCACCTTTATGTTGTTTGATCTGCAGATCCTGTACTCCATGCAATTTTACTTGCTGTTAATGGGAAACATAATTCAGGCAGAACAGATCAGAGCTGATATGCTGCAGAGCTCAAAGAATGAACAACAGTGTTACCAATGTGGAACTTTGTGCTCTGGAATTAGGGAAGGCAGCATGATTTGATTTTAACCAGACCCTTCCCCATCCACATCAGGAACTGAACCTTGATCAACATTAGGGAAGAAGTGGTTAGAGAAAACTTCTTCAGCTAGCTTCCTTCCTTCCCTTTCCAAAATCTTTTCCTACAAAAAAAATGTTCAGAATATTGCAGGTAGCTTTTGGCTGCTACAAAATAGGTAAAATGGCTGGAGGAGGTACATACACTCATGTAGCATTTTTCATTTTGAGAAATTCCAGATAACTTGGTGCTGCCTGTACATCTCATGGGCAGTGAGACTGAGAGCAGTTCTGTTGAAATTACCCAGAGGACTTTGATAGGAGAGGGATTGGATGGTGTAGAATTCAGCACTAGAATTTGAACAAGTACCCGAGGACTAGCGTACAGACCAGTCAGTATGCCCCAAAAGTACAATAATGTGTCTTTTATAGTCACTTGTCTATTTAACAGGAATTCTTAGGAAGAAGCTTGATGTCTGTTGTTATAGAATTACTGACTAGGCAGTTCTAACGCAGGTTGCCCAAGCAAATCAGAAAAGCTCTGGAGCATGGAAAAGATGAAAACCTACTTCTGCCTTATAAAAAGCATACAACCAAAATTGTCTGATGAGAGCAACCTGATACTTGCACGTTACTATCAAATGCAGCGTCAGAGTGACTGCAGGAATGCTGCCCGGACCACCATCCGCTTGTTAGAGAGTTTGATACGCCTTGCAGAAGGTAAGGCCCTGGCATTTTTATTTTTAGGCTAACAATTAACCTTTATGAAATGAATAGAACAGGAGTATAATTATAGCCAGTAAGCAGAGTTGCAGCTTTTGCACAGAGGTAGGGGTAGGTGACTCTTGCATTGTTTTGTCTTTCTAATCTAAAGGGACTGAGAGTTGGAGATTTTGAATGTGGAAAGGGTGTTACATTTAAATTGTCAAAACCAATTTTAACATTCACGCACACATAATAAACATTAAAACCACTGGAAGAAATTATATTTGACAGAAAAATCTCAGAAATTTTGTGTCGTTATGAAAAACAATCTCAGGATTTACTTGGCTTTATTTGAGTAAAATATTTGCTTCTATCCTGAAATTAATATGACATAAAACCAGCATTTTTTTTGTTTCCTTAAGTATCAGTAATCAAGTCTGTATTTTGCAATACAACTACATCATTTCCAACTCTGAGTCCAAATCAGATTTCATTTATAAGAACAAAAACAAAGGAAGCAGTAGGTTTCTGTCCTAACATGACATTATTTTATAAAATGGCATATCAAATATTTTTGTGATGAATTTAAAAGAATGTACTATATTCTGTGTAACAATCTTAAACAGCAATGTAGTGCCTCCTGCTTCAGGTGTTTATATTTTGTTCTCCATTTTGGGGGCAAGGCATCCTCCACTTAAGTGAAAGATATTCCTACCTTGTAGGGATTCACATGTAATTTTCACATTGTTTCTTCCATTCTTACCAGTTCATATGATAGGGCTTTTAGTAGCTTTTTGTTCTTTCAAAGTATTATGTAGATGATATTAATTAACCTGCCTTTCTCTTGCTGAATAAGAACTGATTGTGTTTCCATGGCCAGTTGGGAAAAACACTTAATTTGGTAAATTATTTGCGTTATATCTATTTACAAAAAATCAGTTTTATTTTGCTAACTTAAGAAAGAAAGAAAGAAGGAAAGAAAATAAAGGTGTTGTAGAGAACAGCATTTTAAATAATGTTAAATTTGTGACACAGACAAGAGTAGAGGAAATCAATTTTTTTCTGACCTGTGATGAAAACTAGACTTTATTTTTTTACTTTATGGTGATGACATGTACCTAAATAGATAGGGGTGTTTCATATCACATGATACCCAGCACTTTACATTTTTTAACCGTAGAATTTTGAGCATCTGTATTCAAACTGAGCTATAATTTGAAAGTAACATCACATTGTTTACTAGAAAAGCTAAGCCTTCCAATTCCTGTTGAAATTGATACTAAAATAAAAATTATTACATTTATGCTTAAGTTATGCCTGTGCCCAAGTGTTTGAAGGGCTGAAGAAATTTGAAGAAATATCTTTTTCATTCTAGTACAAAATATTGTTTTTTGACTTTGGTAATGCTTACACCCTTTTATTTTTGATAGCTCATGCCCGGTTGATGTTTAGGGATACAGTGACTTTGGAAGATGCTGTAACTGTGGTATCAGTGATGGAATCTTCTATGCAGGTAAGGTTTTCTGCAGACATTGCCATTGCTGCAATAGTCCATTTAAGGGATTCAGTTTTTCATGTAGACATGTGCCAGCTCCTTTCTTCTCTTTGGAAAGGGTTTTATAGGCTCATGGAAAATAGGTCTTTAGAAACCTTGACAAGTCTTTTTTGATCCATATTCATTATTAAAATCCTTCAACAGATATTATACTGAAAATCTGGATTAGTCATAAAGCCTGTTACCCTTTTTTTATAGACTTGGCAGTCTAAGTGAAGTTTTGGCATAGTATTGACTTTTGATAATCTACATTTTAAAGATGTTTTGAGCAAGAAGTTGTGCGTGTATCACTGTGTTTAATACCTTCTGATGGGTTTTTCCTCCATGTTGTTGTGTAGTCACTCATTAATTATATATGAGAGAACCAAATCATTTTTTGAAGCAAGTCCGAACAGTTGCCAAGACCTACATTTTATTTTGCCATTGAATCATTTTAAGCTATATTGGTGGTAACTCAGAACTTTTAGAAGGCTAATCCTACTCTGAGAAACCTTGAAAGTCCAAAACTTTGGTTGGACTGAAAATTGTGCTTTCCAATTATCACGTGGATTTTTATAATGCTTCTATGTAAAAAGAAATTGGAAAAATGTGGAAGGCTAGATTTTAGTTTACTGTAACATTATTAGGGTGTCAAAAAAGCAAAAGATTCAGAATTAATAAAAGAAATTTGAATCTGATAGAAGGGGAGGGGATTTAGTAGAAATGTGGAAAATAATATAGACAATATTACTTGAGGGAGAATATTTTTAAGAGAAATGAATCTTCATGCTTTGGAGTAGGATAAAAATTACCATAAGCAGATTATCCAAAGTTTTATGCATAGGGTTTTTTAGCACGTCTGAAGCATTTGGGTTTGGCTCTGTCAGAGATGGTATACTCCACTGCACAGCTGACTGGTCTGATCCAAAATGGCATTTCCTATGTTTCTGTATAGGTTAATCTGAATATATTCAAATTAAAACAGTTTTATATAGCATCATTAGCTCAATGGACCTGAAAGACCTTTGCAGGAGTAGATATGCTCTTCAGGATAGATGCACAAAGTCACATATGGCAGGTAGGCACTTGTGGTCTCCCCTGTTCTTTCAGTGAGGGTTGAGAGACTAATTGCAGTTGGTGCCACAGATAATCTACTGCATAATGTTGCAAATAGAATTTATCTCAAAAATACTGTGGGGCCTGACCTTGTTAAGCAGGAAAAGATTATTCTGCTGTCTGCTGCAATTTGTCTTGCACCATTTTGAAGAGCTCAGCTTTTCAATGACAGCACTGCATCCAAGTTAAAGTATGAAGCTGTTGAAACAGCGGAGGATATCACACAAGTGTTCATTAACTGTAATTAAACCTGTAATTAACTAGATGGGAATTTGATCGGACAGTGATTTCAAAGCAATATGTTTCTGGATATAAGAATTCTGATTTTTTTTTTTTTTTGTAAGAAATCAAAAAGAGAAATGTATGTATATAATAATAACCAATATGTATTGTCATCAGTGTGTCTCTCCACCTCATCAGCATGAGTAAAAGCAAAATAATTGTTTTAACTATGGGTTACTGTTTCATTTTTATACAGCCCTGCTATTAAGGGCTGCAGTTTGTATAACAAGCATCTACCTAGTAAGAGTCAGTGAGAAATTTGCCTGAATTAGGACTGCAGAAGACCACCTGGAAGTAGTTGGTATGCTCACCATCTTTGCTTCGCTCTTCACTTTTTATGAGCAAGTAGGCAAATGTTTTCATTTTTGCTAGGAATCTGCAAATTGGAGATTTGCTATTTAAGATCAAATTTTACATTCCTTCTGGAAAGTAAATGATTCACTGAAACATATTTCTTTGTTTTGTTAAAATAAGAGAGAAGTAGGATGCAAAAGTTTATTTTCAGAAATGGATTCCTTCTCTAGAAAAAAGCCCAACATTTTGTATAGATACATTCTGTGTTTCCTGCCTAATTGACAGTCTATAGAATGAGTTTGTAAATGGAGAAGTACCAGTATCATTCTTGAAGGACTGGCTGCCACCTTTTAGCTCAGCAGAAACAATCTTCAACGCTGTCTTTGCAATTTCTACAATAAGTCATATTCTTGCTAGTATAAAATTAAAGTTCACAATTCTCCTGTAAGTGTTCAGATATTTCTTATGAGCCCTCTTGGGAAGGGAGACTATAAAATTTTCATCAACAACCTAATTAATTGTGGTTTTTTTGTTTATTTTGTCCTCTAATTCACTCTTTTATCTCTCGTTCCTACTTTGTGAGCATATTTCAATGCCCCCATCATGATCTTTTCTTTGTTTCATTTCCTCTTGTTAATATTGTCTCCCTCCTTTTCTTGGTCATGTTTCCATCCTTGTTTTATTCCCTTTCCAACTGATCACCTTTTACTCCTTTTTATATATGGTCTTCCCATTCCTAGGCATTTTACACCCTTGCTTTTTGCTAACTTTCCTTTTAATACTTTCTTCTTGTCTCTCTCTCTTCTAGATATTCTGCTCTCGGTTCCATAGCATGTGGTTTTGTCATATGGTTGCTTTTCTCTACTCAAAATGATATCTCAGAGTCTCAGAGGGGCAGATATCTCAGAAATGTTCGCAGCAGCACAGGAATGAAACTTCACAGATATCTTAAATTCACTTAGAATTTCATGCACATACACACACATACAAAATTTAAAAGAAGCTCATTGTGATGGCCAAGTACAGCACTGAAAAGTCAGTGAGGGCAAGACATTATTGTAGCCCATGGCCATACATCTGCTTTTTTTCCATTGGATCTTTAGGCCACAGCTTGACACTCAAGGCAAAAGCAACTATCTTTTGTCAGTGTTTTGATCAATACTTTGTTTATTGCCTGCTGTTCTAAAGGTAGTATTCTCAATTTCTTCATATATTTTTCTGTGGAATTCATCTCCAGTGTACTCAAATATTTCAGAAATACCAGTTCACCTATCCTTACTCAGTCCTTGTGAAGTGATGGGATGGTGCTACTCTTGTTCTATGATCTGATGCTGAATTATATACAATTCACAAGAAATTGTTCACTGGAGCATACCCCATGAGAGATGGTTGGGGTCCCAGTTTCAGAATAGTAGCACTTTGAGTGTTTTGAGCACATTTTCTATTGTCTGCAATTTCCTTCTGTGCACACACCACATAAGAAGCCCACTTACAGACATATTGTCTTTCAAAACCTTTTCTTAACTGGCTTATTCTGAGTCACAAGAACTGAAACTTAGCATCAGACAATGAATCTGGTTCTTCTTGGCTGCTTTTAACTGTTCTAACCAAGAGACTGACTCCCTGCCTCATTACCCATGAACCTTCCAGTTCCTGAAGCAAATACAGCAGCGATGACAGTCTAGTGCTTCTGTGTGGATCAGATCTGTCGTGTCCCAGAAGTGATGTGCAAAAAAACCCCAAGTGGTAACTTCAGTGGGATGCGTTAAAGCTTGTATGGACAGCCATATTTTTAGTTTTAATGGGCTTTCACTAGCCACAAGAATGATGTTTTTCAATGTATTTTTCAATGTATTTTTTTAATATAAAATTTCAACATTACAAAA
>VYZS01044798.1:18165-28771 GCA_013400695.1 Neodrepanis coruscans | reverse complement strand
CAGCATCTCAAAATCAACCTAAACCTCTTTACTCCTTCCTCCTCCCCACCCCCTGTAGGGCTTCATTCCACTCCCCTCTGGAGAACAACACACAACAGATTCTATTCCTTTTACCTTTCCATGCCCTTTCCTTCTCACTTTTCACCAGCTCTCTCCCTATATCCTTCAGAAAGAACAGGCAATCTTATACCACCACCTGAATTTTATCTCCATAGCACCAAGTATAACAGTTCCACAGGAAAGTAAACCATTTAAAAGCAGCCCACTTAAATTGCAGCCCTGTCTGGAAGGCAGAGAAATGCCAACTAAATCTGCCATTTTCCAGAGGGAACAAGAGTAGTAGCCTGCTTACTGACTGTACTGGATCTACACCAGCCACTTCTGCAGTGTCTGACCATCAGAAACCTGGGACACTGAATCCCTGCAGTTTGCTCTCAACACAACTCCATCCTTACACAAACCACCTCTGTGCTGCTGTCTACTCAAACAGCTGGAAGCAAGTAATACGCAAACAACTTTCTTCTTCCTTGCATATTATTAGTTTAACATTTTTAGTAGTCTCTGGCCTCTAAGATCAGAAACTAATTCTATTTCACTTCCCTGGTGAAGAACCACCATCTATCTTGTGGCAACATATGATTTTTAGTACATATCTGGTGCTCTTGTTATCCTAGTAATAAGAGCTCATACATGGCAAAAACTACACAGAGAAAAACAATATATATGAGTAAAATCTAAAGCCAGTGAGGCAGAATCCTGGCAGAAGAAACCAAGCATTTTTGCCAGTAATGGCAAAGTTTTTTTACCTACACCACTACCAAGAAAAAAAAAAGAAAATAAACANGATACCAAAGCAAAGTAATTCAAGTGTTTTCAGTGCTCATTCATCATGGCCAGCAATCTGCAAACAATTTGAAATCACTCTACTTAGTCATACACAAGAAGTGCAGGTTTTAGCTTGAAACTTAAGCTTCCCATTCAGAGATGAAGTGCCTTCACAGACCTGAAAATCTTCCATGCTTTGAGGAAATCTGGATTGGAATCTGGTTGTGAATTTTTTCAGCAACATTTTAGGATTAAGGGTAAAAACCAGGCAGTAATACAGTTGTCTAAAAAACAAGTACAACTGTTGATTGGCTTTTAAGAAAGATATTAAATAAATATTATATATGTATATATCTATATAAAATATTAAATAAATAATATTATGCCTGTAATTATGCCAGGAAGGGATTCAACACATTCTGAAGACCTGGTAACTGTATTTATTTTTTTTTTAAAAGCTAGTATAGTATGACACCTTGAAATTCTAGTTAGTGTATATGTTGTAATCAAATGCCAGTTACTTAAAAAAATTAAAATAAAAAAATCAAAGTCCACTTATAAGTATAAAACCATGTACAGAAATGTATGCAATGGAGAAGAAAAAGAGCTCAACAAAGACTTCAAACTGAATAACCTGACTAACTTTTCTTTGTCATAAAAATTACTAAAACATTTCTCAGGCTAAGGAAGACTTTTTAATTTAAGCTACAGTCTTCTTTTACTCAGGGCACTTCATCACAAGTTTCTTCACAGCAAATAGATCCCAGTTCGTTCTTTATCTCCAGCAGCCTTGATCTTAAACTTGCTAAAGTTTGTAAAACTGTGATTTTCCTCCAAACACAGGCAGGTAAGTGAAGTCAGCAAGACTGCTTTAAAAATTGCAAAATCTACTGTCCAACAATCAATCCCTTATGGCTTCCTTCCCTACACATTATGCTACAAAATGAACCCAGAAATGTTATATATACACACCTGAAGCAAGATGAGTTTATTGTAACAGTACAATGACATAAGGAAATTTTAAATTGTTGAAATATCCCCAATAGGAAAAATATTGCTGCCAGCAATAAGTGTGGTGGTAGAAAGAACAGACAATCTAATCAAAGTCAATTATAAAGACTTTTTTTGCCTGTATGTATTATTCTGACAATTTTCTGGTCAGCATGGGAGCATCCACAGATCTTGATCTACTTTACTGAAGCTTGTCTGGGTTCATATATTCATAAGCAAGCACAAATATTACATTTCTACTCCAACTATTAAGTCAAAAAATCCTGTTAGTGACAGAAATGTCTCTCGCATGGGTAGCTCAGCACTGCTCCCAACTTCCAGAACCAGAACCATGTCACAGACTCAAACATGGAGTCTGACTAAGAACAGATTAATAAATGAAATAGATTTACTCTTCTCTTCCCTGCATGCACAAATATATGTCTCTGCTGAAGAACACCTGAAAGCCCTGTTTGGCTGAGGAATACCTTCCCAAAAAAAGCCAAAGTCTCTTCAGCAACAGTGTTTCTTCATTTTTCCCCAAGCACTCTCATCATGCCTTGGTCATTTCTGCCCCTGAACAATGAACTGGACTCAAAGCACACCACATTTGCCAGCTTGTTTTTGGATAAAAAATTAGGTAAAAAACAAAGTGGTGTGTTTCTCACACCACTGTAAATAGTGTGAAATATACTACTGTATTTTCTGCAGTAACATTTTACTATAGCTAGATTTTGGCAATGTCATTTTAAGTAATAATGTTATTTTTCTTCTTTAAAAAGTTATTATTATTGATAATTTGACAAATCCTTCAGACTTCCCTAGCTACACTATATCACTTAATGGCCCATAAGAGATAGCTTCTTCATTTTTAAAAGGTTTTTATTTACAAACATAAAGCAAGAAAAATTCCAAATTATCTGTCCACTTTCCAGTGTCCATTTCTGTGAGAAACACTGAAAATCCTTTTTTCCTTAGAAAAAGTCAAAATGGCATTATCTACATTTCCATGTGTTACAGGAAAAAAACAAAATTACTATTGAAAATTTAAAAAATTGCAGTGGTTTTATTTGTCTCCCAAATGCAGTAAAGAAGTTACAGAAGTTACAGAAAAATTTTCTACAGCTGTTCAGGCAACAACCCTCATAAATCAAAACCAGCAAATATAACTGATTGCAGAGATGAATGTATCAATTTCTACAGGATTTTTCCATACAAATCTTTCTGAAATTTTCTTGCTCTGAGACATGTTGTAATTAAAAATCAACAATGAAATCCCAAATAATATAAAAAATTATAGCACAATTAATTACAGTGCTTTCAAGCTGAAAAAAAGCAATTTGCTAATGAAAATTTGCTAATGAAAATCACTATTGCTTAACAGTAACGTTAACAGCAAAAAATTGTTACAATAAATCACTCTTATAAACATGTATTTATATTCAAAGTCCTCTTAATCTGAATGTGTTACACCTGGCAAATGAGCCAAGATGTTTACTCCTCCTGCCTCTACTCGCCATATCCAAAAACCTCATGTGATGATATAAGCACAAGCAATTGCTGTGGGTAGGAGATGCTCTGCGACAAAACTACTCAGAAATGACAGCAGGGTTGCTGCTGCTGGAGTGGAGAGGGCTGGGCACACTGGGTGGTCTCAGGACCACTTTGTTTTGTAATTCTGTGTGAGAAGACATGTCATCCCCACAGGACTAGGGTAAATCACAAGACAGACCCATGGAGGAGCTCATTTGTGGCTTCCCAAGAAGCACATGGCTCAGATGCCACTGACTGGACAATCACAAACCAAACTACTGCCTGTCTGAATCACGGGAAGAGTACTCTTCAAACATGCCCCAAATCACCTCCCTACACAACTGCACAGGTTGGGCACAAAGCTGTGACAGTCAGCATAAACAACTCTGCAGGACACAGTCTTTGAGAACAGAAGGAAGGAACCACGGCTTTCCCAGAAAGGTTGTGAAGTTTCCATTTCTGAAGATACTCAAGAACAATCTGGACACAATCCTGAGTACTGTGTTCTAGGGGATGCTGTTCAAACAGGAAGATTGGACAAGATGAGCTACAGTAGTTCCTTCCAACATTACCCATTCTGTGATCCTGTGATCAGTAACTGGCTAAACAGTCAAAGTAGTCCTTGAAATGGCAAAAGAGCAACCATTATATAGTTTCACACATTAAATCTGCTACACTGTGTAAAGCTGACATCAGAAATGAAATATAGGGATTTCCTAACACAAAAAATGTCAGACTAGTCACTGAAAGCTTCAATATTTGTATATGATGACTTGCATCTTCTGGACCCTGGCTAAAGATGACACGTTAACTGGTCTAATACCCCATGGAGCAAAGAATACACAAAAGAAATAACCATTGTTAATAACAGAAAGATCTGCAAAGAAAGACATAGATCTATTGCATTATTTTGTTTAGTAAGCAGTTATATAGGTACATTTTACAAAATCTTCATTAAAAAAAAAAAAAGGCAATCACACGTCTAGATGCCAAAAAAAGCACACAGCACCGTGAAGTATAATCCCTTTATAAAGGAAAGCTACCTTGAAACAATCTCCTGAGGCACAACTTCACTTTCCCTCACATGGAATAGTTTGTGGGTTTGTTTCTGCTTTTTGTTTATGTGGGGATTGTTGAGGCAGTGTGTGTTCTGTGGAAAGCAACATATATTTAACACAAAATAAAATTTAAACAATTCACTTACACTATAAAGGGGCACAAATTGAATACTTAATAGGCTTCAACTGCAGAATGCTTCTGTAGTTTAATCCCGCTCCTGACCTTTTTTATTCAAGCATAGCATGCATTGCTCTAATTACTTCCATTTAACCCTGAAGTACTTATTTTAATTCTGGCATTTTTTTAACTTTTTTTTTTAATTTTAATTTCCTCTATTTCAAAAGCAAACACAAACATTTGTGAAGGTCTAACACTTCTTGTTCACCAGGCACATTTTGCATACATATTTTCATGTAGTATTTTTGCATTAAAAATTACAGAAACTGGCTGAAACTCCTGTTCCTCCAATTTTGTGAGGCTTTACCCAATTACAAAGTAAAAATCATTATTGAGGACTGTCATACTGCTTTCAACAGCCACATATTTGTGGTACACTAAAAAATTAATCTGGTTTTCTTGAATGTTTATCAACTATTACTCCCTCAAAAATACATGCTACAGATACCTGAGACAAGATACATGATACAGATTAGAGCATATTGTTTACAGTCCATAAACACTTTTTATTATGGTTTCATAAGGTAATTTCATTCTATGGAGTAAATTAACATATTTTCCAGGGCTCATTAATCCTCATTTAATCATCCAGTGAACACGAACCAAACCAATTAAAAGGAAAATCAAGACATGAACTCTAATTAAACCACTATTTAATAATTGCATTTATCTTTAGTAAATCCTAAAATATAATCCTAAAACTAGTTTTCCCCTTCTTTATATTTAGTGTACAAAAAAGCCTTTGAATATTACCAATGTCTAAAAGGCCTGTTCTCCCTGTTCTTTGATGGCTATCAGTACTAGTGGATTTGTACAAGTCAAAACAGGATTGCTCCATTTCTTTAAACAAGTTTATTTTGTTATGAAAAAGCCACAGTGCATCTGAAAAAAGGTTTTTTTACATTCTCAAAGAACCTAAATAATAAACAAGGCTCCACTGGGTAAGTTTCTTGTACTGTTACAGACAAATCACACTAAGAACTTCCAGGAGACAAAATGGACAACAGACACATGCAGAATGATGCACAGGAAACATCAGAAAGGAACGCATTGGTGGAGTCACCAGAACAGGAAAAATGTCATAATACTGCCAATTTTTTTTCAGGCATCAGAAGGAGGCTTAAGAGGAGAAGAGACTGAGGAAAGGGAATAAATGGTAAGGGTAATTGAAAAGCAACCTGAAGAGCTGAACTCCCAGACATAATCTTTTGCTTATGAAGTCATAAATTCCTCTCTTGCCTTTCTTTCAGGCATTGATTCACATGCCTGGGATAAATTCACAACAATTTTGAAGTCAGCTGCCCCCCAAACCCAAACAAATATATTTCTCTCTCTAATCTGAACAGAACACAGAGAAGTCTGAGCACACTAGCTCACCAGAGGCTCACACCCCACCTTTTCCAATCTTGCGCAGCCTGCTTCTATCCCATTTCTATTTAAACCTTTTTCCAGATTTGAAGTTGAAATCTCTTGAGAAACAATAAAGCAGCAAACAGGAAGTGCAAGTAGTACTAGAAAACTTGTACTGAGTAATACAAAAGAAATAGTAAATATTCAGGGAAGAGTACCAAGTGTTTCCAGCATTTACAAAGGTAGATAAACTATTCCTGTTGAGATCTGAAGGAGAAGAGCACAGGCAACCCAAGATTCTACTTTAATTGCTACCTCTTCCTTACTTCTAAAAAACACAGAGTGGAAATTAAAGAGATTCAGCAAGATCTCAGAAGTTTTCCAGCTGCCTGAACAAAGGGATGTCAGCTGTCCCATTCGGCATCAACTTAAAGGCCAGTGATGATTATTCAGATGTCACAAAAATATGCATAAAGAAACACAAACTGCTGCAGAGGGCTGCCTATTTCAATAATTTTGCAACATCTCAAACACACCAGAGTTGCATGAGTTTCATTTTCCATGTGACTGGTTTCATTTTAAAACAAAAAGGAACCATTAACATTTAGAAATTGGGGACTGCAGCTATTAGCTAAGAAGCTGTACGTGTGAAGTATTTCAAGAGCTGCTAATTATAAAATAAAAAAGGAGAAAAGACATAAACTGCCTCTGGAATAAGAAAAGAAAGAGTAAATTAATTAGTTTTTTACACACATACAAAAATGTTTTAGTATTTAATGTTTCTGTATTATTAGAAGGCCAGTACCCAATGTAGAATGAGAATAATTCACTCTCTTCTAGCCAAAGGCAAAAAAACCCCAAACTACGAAATAATAAATTAAATGAGGTCTAAAATGGGATCTATAACTAATGATGTTTTGCTGACCACTTAAATGACAGTATTATTTTAAAAGCTACTTTCAGAGAATGTCAGCCTCTAGGATAAGATATATTAAGTCTGAAGTTAATTGCATGAGTATATGAATCAACAACCATTTCTTGCCCACAGAAGGGAAGCACTGCTCGGATAAAAATTACTGAAATGCTTTCAATATAATGTCAATTTGTTCTTCCCCATGAGAGTAAGTAAACATTTGCAACCAACCTTTTACAAGTCCAGGAAATTTTTTGTTTGGAGGTAGACCTCTTTCTGACAGTATTTTCAAGCAACACTTTATTTGCTCTCTATGGAAATTCAAGATCTCCAGGTACTACCTGCCCTCAGCTAAAATGCATTTCCCCACCTAGAGAAGCAAGTTTAAAATGTAACACTGAATATACCAGACTACTAAACTCAAATCTGAAACATGAAATCATTCAAGATTTCCACTGAAACAGTAATTGGTAAGTTCTTTGGGGAAGAGATCATCTCTGAGTTCAATGTTTCTATAATTTTCAACACACTGAATTCGGATCCCTAGTACTCTAGTTTAAACAATAACAATTCTTTTAAAAATGGGGAAAATTGTGTTCTCAGCTTATTTATGATCTTAAAAATTACAAAAAAATTTCCATCTGAGGCTAATCTAAAACATTCTTTTCTGGTCTTTGCACTTGACAGAAACTGTGTAATTTTGTTGAATTTGGTTTGAACATTATATATCTCAAACACAAAATAATAAAGTAAGAAAAAGCAACAGGAGTTAAGAAAGGATTTCTATTTTTACCCCACTGGTTTATTAAACTCAAAACAAATTTATAATATAGTTGCATTACCTGAAATTGCCTTTTTTAAATTAAGATATTTCTAGCCAAGTAGTTCTGCTCCATACTGCTATTAATGCATTTTCTGGACATGCCAAAAACCTTATCAACTTACAGTTTAAAGTCGGAGTGGGGGTGTGTTTTTTGTTGGGTTTTTGGGTTTTGTTTTTTGATTTTGTTTTTTTGCCTTACAGAATTCTAAGTTTTGGTTAACTCTTATTTGAATATTTTTTTTTTTTTTTTTTAAACAGGAGTGTTATCTTGAGTGCAAAAGTATCACCCTGATGGCTCAAATACACAACTAGAAACTGCCTGGTCAGTACATTAAAGAAACATTTTCACAAATCTACATCAGGACTCCAACGCAGCAGCTTTCCACAACACTCCAAAAACAAGATTTCTGGCTATGAAAGAGAAGTGATACCTCTTTCAGTGGATTCAGACCCTTGCTCTCCCAACAGTACAGAAAGCAGACACAGGAGATTATCTGCCATGTGAACTTGCAAAAAAATGATTGGGATGGTTTTATTTTCTGTATGTTGCTTTTCTGAGTCAGCACAAGTGAGCTATCTCAGATAACTAATTTTAGCAAGCATTTGTGCATGACCTGAAGGATCAGAGAAAGTCTTTGTCAGGAAGAGGTAAACTTCCCGTTTCCTTCAGAGTGACCTTCACTAATTCAGGGAGAAGGCACTTGGTGCCTCACAGGAGCTATTCAGCGGTTCACTGCACAACATTGGATGAAGAGCAATGATTTAAGATGTCTCAGGAGAAAAAACAACAATATTGGTAAAAAGCTCTTTAAAACACAAAATATTTTAGCTACACATGCAGTGAAACAAGAACAACATATATGAGGCTTCAGAGTGATCAAAATAGTGTCTTTGTCCTGTGATGTGGTGTACTAACAGAGACAGGAAAGTGCACTTGCTCCCAAGGATCAAGACCTATAGAATACAGCATTTGGACTCTTATTGTGTGCCCTGCTACTTAAATTTGAACATTACAAATGCTAGACATTACAAATTTATCTATTCACAACAGCTGGCTTTGGGAAAAATATTAAAGCTGTTAGGACATACTCATCTGTCACTACCTCACCTAATGTCTCTTCAGTAACACAAACTTGCAAAATCTACCAGTAAGTATAATGTGGAGCAGGAAGAACAAATATCTGTGGATAATATATTGGTTACATGCAATGTCCTTGGAGCATAAAAGCTGAAATTAATACTTAATGCCATGAATTATGGATGCTGCTGAAAAGCTGTGCTGTAAGAGAGGCTGAGAAACCACTGTGGGGTTCCACATTCAGTAGGCAGTGACAAAGTCTTGAAGAACAGTGTTTTCTCTCTACATTCAAAAACTTCTTTCGCCATTATATTCATCAGTATTGTGCCTATTTATTTTCAACTAAGTTATTTCTTAAATAACCTGAATCACTAAGAAACTACAGATTTGACAGTGAATAAAACTCTAAACACAAACCAAGAATTTTACATATCAAGGGAAAAATGTCCTAAATAAAAATAAATGCTTTACAGACAAACAATATGGAATACCCTATCATTCCTTTATCTTTTTTTAAAATTAATTTCAGTACTGATTTTCATTTCCTACAGATTTTTTCCGGTGTTTATTTTACCTTCCTCTTTCTCTTTTTCTTTCCTCTATTTTTTTTTTCCTTTGGTTAGGAAATGCATTCATTATACACCAAGAAGCTGTTGTGAGATGAAAACGAAAGGTCCTGGAGCTAAAACTCTGGATTTTTCCCTCTCTCCTGGGGGACGGGGAGGGGGCTTTTGGGTTTGGTTTGTTTTTTTTTTTTTGAGGGCTTTTGGGAGGGGTGGGGGCAACGGTGGTGTTTTAAAGCTTGCTTTCTGTATGTCTATGTAAACGAGTTGCCCTGGCAACAGCGGTGAACGGAACCATCCTGTCCCGGCGTTTCCCCAAGTCCGCGCGGGACGGGACTGGCTCGGCTTGCAGCTGCCAGCGCTGGGCTGCGAAGCCGCCCCGCACTGCGGTGTCGCCCGCGGCTGCTGTGTGCGTTGGCAGCGGCGGCCCGGGGCCAGTCCATGCTGGTGCAGGTGTAGCCCCCGCCACGGACCAACGGGGATGGCCACCGCCTCCTGCGCGGCTCGCCCTGGGCGTGGCTCCCCCTCAGTGGCGGCAGCACGGTGAGCGTGGTGCCGTGGCTGCACGGGGGGGTTTCCGCCGAATGCTGGCTTGGCTTCGTTGTTCCCGGCGCCGCACACATGCACAGTGGGCATGAGGCGCGGCACCGAACAGCAAGTGTTGTGGCCCTTCGCAGCATGGGAACCACCCCGCCGCAAGTGGCTACTGCTAGCACAGGTTGAGGGCAGCCCGGTGTCAGTATTGGAGCCCCCAGAGCACCGCGCGGTGCCCGCAGGTAGCCCACATTCTCCCTTGGGCCTTGGCCATGTGGTGGACCGCCACCATTTTGCCTCATGGCGAGATCTTTTAGGGGGTGGTTCCTGGGTGCCAGTTACCCAATCCGGAGGCGACCCATGCCCAGGAGGGACTCCAAGATCATGTGGGATTGGCTCCCCATAAAAAGCGTGATCCCGGAGGCCATCTTTTCTTTCGGGATTCCTTGGCTCTTGGGATAACATCTCTCCTTGGCTCGACACAGCGTTTTCTCAGCGGCACGGGCAGCATGGCATTTCAGTGGCAATGGCAAGGGCTGAAGACCACATACTTCTATCAGCTGTGGTATCTCTTCCCTGGGAAAGGCGAGGGGTGGTCTCCTGGGTCCTTTAATTTTCCGGTGTTTTTCAGGAAGCCCTGGAGAGGACCCAGCACCATCCCAGCTTCCTTCCTCACCCCAGCCACTGGCCTCGGAAGAGCTTAATTTGTCTGTCTTTGTGTTTCTATTGTCGGTTTGTGTGTGTGTGTAGAATAAAACTTG
>VYZS01044798.1:4174-17853 GCA_013400695.1 Neodrepanis coruscans | reverse complement strand
CCCCCTCAGTGGCGGCAGCACGGTGAGCGTGGTGCCGTGGCTGCACGGGGGGGTTGCCGCCGAATGCTGGCTTGGCTTCGTTGTTCCCGGCGCCGCACACATGCACAGTGGGCATGAGGCGCGGCACCGAACAGCAAGTGTTGTGGCCCTTCGCAGCATGGGAACCACCCCGCCGCAAGTGGCTACTGCTAGCACAGGTTGAGGGCAGCCCGGTGTCAGTATTGGAGCCCCCAGAGCACCGCGCGGTGCCCGCAGGTAGCCCACATTCTCCCTTGGGCCTTGGCCATGTGGTGGACCGCCACCATTTTGCCTCATGGCGAGATCTTTTAGGGGGTGGTTCCTGGGTGCCAGTTACCCAATCCGGAGGCGACCCATGCCCAGGAGGGACTCCAAGATCATGTGGGATTGGCTCCCCATAAAAAGCGTGATCCCGGAGGCCATCTTTTCTTTCGGGATTCCTTGGCTCTTGGGATAACATCTCTCCTTGGCTCGACACAGCGTTTTCTCAGCGGCACGGGCAGCATGGCATTTCAGTGGCAATGGCAAGGGCTGAAGACCACATACTTCTATCAGCTGTGGTATCTCTTCCCTGGGAAAGGCGAGGGGTGGTCTCCTGGGTCCTTTAATTTTCCGGTGTTTTTCAGGAAGCCCTGGAGAGGACCCAGCACCATCCCAGCTTCCTTCCTCACCCCAGCCACTGGCCTCGGAAGAGCTTAATTTGTCTGTCTTTGTGTTTCTATTGTCGGTTTGTGTGTGTGTGTAGAATAAAACTTGTGGGTTTGTGTGTGTGTGTGTGTCTTTTATTTTGTTGGCTTTCTATTGGGTTTTCTCATCACTGCTACGCCCCCTACTGTTGAAAACCAGGACAGAAGCCAAAAAAAAAAAAAAAAAAAGGAATGCAAACCCCAAATCTGAAAAGTCAATTATACCAAGTTGTTTCAACTTTCTTTTCTTGAATTCAGAAAAAAATGAAACCAGAACTGAGTCTTTTTCTTCTGAGTCTCCGGAGTATGAATTAATCAAGAGGTTTAAACCTTTATATCTTTCCTAAACATACACGCAAAGTTTAGACATAAATTTCCAAAGTACCAAACACTTCAAAGAGCTGAATGTGACAGCTTTAGGAGGGCCTGATAGCACTGAGTAACTGGGCAGCAGAATATTTTTTGCTGTGTGTCTCTATTAGCAATAGATGAAAAACACAAATTCTGCATGACTCCACTGGTTCAACAGCTGCTGTCACATTCTTTTCAAGTTCTCAAAAGTAATTATTTAATTTAAAAAGCAAAATGTTACTACTTAGAAAAACAGTTATTGCCTAACTAAAAGTGAGGGTAGTCATGGCCTTGCAAATTTAAATTAAGAAATTACCATTTAAATTAAGAAATTACTTCACCATTTTAAAAGAATTTTGGCTATTTATAAAAGTTGAAACTCTTGCCTGGAAACTCTAAATTCAAAATAAGCTAAAAAGAAAAGGAAAAAAAAGATAAACAAATACACTTGCAAAATCAGAACAGTAAAAGACACCATCAAAATAGACAAAAATTGCTTACAAATAAATGAATCTCATTGTTTTCTATCAAAATTCAGTATTCCGAAATAATTTTGTTCCTATTCTAAAAGTACAAAACCCAAGCCATAATGATTTCTTTTCACTGCAATGTAAAAAACACAATACCTCTATAATTGTTGCAATTTAATTTTTTTGTTCTGTTTTAGATTGTATATTGCAAAACAACTTTTAGAGTAAGAGAGAGATGGATGCCACTTGTATTTGAAACTTATTAGAACATCATTTCAAGAACAATGAAGCTGGAAAAGTCTTCTAAAAGCAGAATATCTTTTCAGAGTCCCAGAGTATTACTTTGATATTTTGCAAGAGAAAGCCAGTCTCTACCTCATCTGATTTAGGTTATAAACAGTATGCAGTAATTGCTCTAATCTTGACTGCTCTTCATGTTTCCACTTTTGTGCTAAAAATGGTTTGTACACATCTTTCACCACCTTTTTGATAATTTCTGCATTTCTCCATCTGTCCTAAACAATTGACAATGTCACTTCACCTTCTTCCAGCCACGTGTCTCAAACACAGTGACATCTTGCAGAAATAAAAAGCAAAACAACCACCTAATTTCTCTCACCTGAAAAATACTCAAAATCGAAGTAGTCAAGACAACTGTAGATGCAAATTATCATTCCCTTTACACATATTTGGATTCATGTTGCACTCCACCCTGGAATGCATTCGCCTTTCTTTCCCAAGCAGTTGTAACACCCTTTCCAATGCACTGTATCAATTAGCTACAACAACGTGGCTATTTCACTGGATTCCTCCTTTTGGATTAAGGTTTTCTGGACAAATTTGTTCTTCATATTTGTAGTTCCCTTCTTGTCCTTACTTCAGTTTTTTCCAGCTCTTGAAAAATCAGAGCACTAGTCCCACCTAAGAAACCCCTCTGAAATTCTCTGGTAAAAGTTACCTGGGGTTGTTCCTAGTCTTCAGTCCTGAACAGAGTTCTACCTATCCAGAAGGGTTATAATGGTCTGCTCTTCATACTGAGCTAGTAGATTGCACCAAATACTCTAGAAATTGCAAGTATGCCACACAGTGCCTCCTACTAAACATAGTTTGTATGGTGGCAAGAAAATCACATATCTTCATCATATGATTCAAGACAATTGCGTATGTGTGCTCAAACCATTTTCTGTATGAAATTAAAAAAATAAAACAATGTTTCATTTAGACATGACAAAGTATTTGAGAACTAATAATTCTGTACCAGTAACAAGGTCAGTATTTAACCTGGAATTAACCTGAAAGGAAAAAGACATCAACAGATTGGATAAGGGTAACTTATACTGATCAGAGATGCTGACTCGGTGCTTTGCCAATTCTTAGACCTTCTTCAAGCAGAGACAACATAAATCTAATCACACACTGCTCAGGCACACACCACTTTTCTGCTCCACCTGTTTTCTATATCCAGTCAAGTCCCCAGAGAGGAAAAGGGGAAATGGCAAGGCCATAGAGTAGTTAAAAAGTAAGTCAAAGGTATTAAGTGGAGAAACTGCTTCGAGTTTTTCAGCAAGATACCACACAGACACACTGAAAATACTGACAATTTAAATAAAGCAAATTTAAATGCCACAAATAAAAAAATCCTGTGAGATGATGAGTCAGCCTGGAGAGAAGCACTGACCCCTAATGCTCACTTTGTTCCTCCATGTAGAGTAAGGCCAGGGGAAGAAATAGAATGGATGGGTGAGTTTGGGATAGCAGGTTAACAGTGGAGCTGAACTTTTATCTAAAAGTAAATATTCAATTTACCCATCAGTTTGAAACAGTCATGGGAATTCCATGGGGACCTGAACTTGCCCTCCTGTTTTGAGGCATGTCAGGAGCCTCTTGGAAAACCTCAGTCACAGGAAAACACTTCACCCACATGCCCTACCGCCTCCTGCAGTGCCTATGCACTCCTCTACAGCTTAAGTATCATAAAGACAGGCATTCACCAAGGACCTGGTAACAAGACCACCACCTGGAGAAACAGAATGGCTCACTGCTTAACACAGCTGCCTTTACTGCTAGACAAAAATGACTAATAGAGGAATAGATTCCACTTACTTTTTTAATGAACAATTAGGGGAAATATTCAAGTAATGAAAACAACAAAATTATTTAATAGTAACATATTCCACCACAAGAATCTATTTTCTTAAACTAGCAACATTTTAAAACTATAAAATATTTACAGTTTCTACATAAAGGAAAAATGGAGGCTCATATCTGATTTTCTCAAATACACATACAAACTCGTACGAATTTTTTTTGAGTTCTAGTCCCAAATCTACTAGGAAAATTTCTTTCTTTGAGGCTCTGACTACACAAGTACTCAGAAGTGAGAGCTGGTACAAATTTTTTTTACTGTTGCACAGTAGAATAAAAAAACGTACATTTTTAAAATTCACCTTAACCCTTGCTTTCTTTGGTGCACCTTGAAAGCTTGCACATATACCTGTGATGCACAGAAGGAAATAATCCTTCTATAAAGGCTGACATAAAATGCACAGAAAGCACATGCACACTTGCATGGTGCATTGGAAGTTGCTTCTACATTCACTGAAATATCTTGCAAAGCATGGTGACAGGTAGTGATGCAACCCAAGGTCAATGGGGAAAAGGAAGATGGAAGAAGAGAAACTGCAGCACTGCAAAGTATCCTGTACATGAGCCCATGCATGGGCTGGTGCTCAAGCCCCCACATTACACCGCAAAGTCAGGTTTATGGAAAGTGGACGTCTTATATGTTAAAATGAACATCTGTCAGGACTGGCAAATATTTTTCTCTGTACAGTTACTTTAGTGGTCCCTGTGCCAATCACGGAAAAACACAGGAGGGAAGTATGCAAAACAGTACTCCTGGAAGTGTCTCTCCATAGCAGGGAGGGCTATTTTTAAATTTAAGTCAGATTTCCGTGTCTTATTCTCTGCAATATGACTGCTCAATACATTTCCATTTATTATTTAATTTGGCATGTATTAGCAACAAAGGACTTCTACTGATCTGAATGATATTTTGTACATTACTGTGATACATAATAGTTTTTCTTGTAATCTGATTTCATTCTTTCCAACTTGCAAATTTAAAAAGAAAAGCTGTCAGGATAGATCATAGTTGGCATGTCACTTTCCAAATATAATTTACATTTTTATCTTTACATACATCTTTAATAGTCAATTTCCTTTTTTCTATACATATTTTAGTGTGAAAATGTTTGCCATCAATATTAAAATATGAATTAACTGCATAGGCATGTACATATCTTACTGAATTATCTCAAATCCCATCCATTACTCTCATATTTAATAGCCAATATCCCTTTTGCTTTCATATTTTAATATTAAGTTGCTTGCTTAGCTGTGCACAGAAAGAAATCTTTCTGTGTCTTTATATATATAGATATCCTTCTAAAGAAGAAATGAAAAGTTTTGACATGTTTAAGTATTGATAAACTAAAACTCAAAAAGAGTCTAAAACACGAATGTAGCATAGCTAAAGTTAGCTGTATTCCAAAATGTAATGTCTTGCAAAATATTTTAGACATTCCCCTTAAACTGAAACAAATGCTACAAAGCCATGCTTGGAAGTGTCAACCAAATATTTTTAATTCACTATGAACACGCATTTAAAACTTCTCATCTTGACACTGCAGCCAAAAATCTGTATAAAAGAACACTTGTTGATCCAAGTTAAAGCTGCTGGTTGTGATTCTATATTCTCATGGCTGAAGTTGAGATGACACTGAAGTAACACAGGTGAAAAAATTCAAGTTTGTCGTGATGACTGAGCTGTCTGTGAGACATTCCCTCAATGAATTAATAAATGACATCTGTTTGTCCTCAGTATCCCACCAGCCAGTGCACCAAACAGTCTTCAATTTCTTTTTATTACAATGAAATTATACAAAATTTTACATGCTAGGGACTAATGGCACATCATTCTTGTCTTCCCATGTACAGTCTAAGGTAAGAGTCATCACCCATGTCCACGAGCATGTGTCCCCAGTTTGCTGACACACACTATTCCCAAAAGTAACTGTTCATGCAGAGACCAAGATCAGACAAAGAAATTTAGAAGACATAACACTGCTTCAGTATCTGATATTTTAAGCTGAAAGCACTATACAGTAGGGTTGTACCTAATTCACAGATAAAGCCAGGTACCTAAAGTGGAACTTAGAGAAGTTCACTATACTTGTCAGATGGCTGCCTGAGCCAGCTTGCAGAAAAATGTGAAAAAAAGGTTTATGTAGACAAATACTGCAGCTTAAGTAAGCCTTAAAAAAACCTTCCATTTGTGACACACAGGTTAGAGCTTGCCCCGAAGATGGGTGATATATCTTTTAAAAAATAATTCAGTGACATGGTGCTGGTTGCATTTTCAAGCTGAACCAGTGATAAGTGCTACTGCTGCTGTTCCTATCCTTGTGGTTTAGNTTATTATTGATGTTATTGTTATTTTTATTATTCAGTCCAGGAAGTTTTATCCATTTCATAACCAAATGCAAACCCAGGCCACTGACTACAACTAATGTTGAATCCCATCCATCACATCAAAGTTTTGAAGCTTTCTGGGATTCAGACTTATGACTACTCCAGTTTCTTGTATGATCTACTGGATATTTTAAAAAGGTACACTCTCTCCAAGAAGAGAGACAGTGAGTGTCTCAACATACAATGCACGTAATTAGTTGGTCTCTACCAAAGATGATGGACTTCACACCAAAGGATTTACACCAGAAGCTTGGGCAACAGACACAACATTATTTGGATAAAATTGTTCACTGTACCGAGTAATGCACCCTTTTAATCAAATTGTCAGTAGAAATTTAAGAAAGGCCCAGTGGCAGACTGAAGGAGTCAGGACACATTGGAAGGAAAACTGAAGGAAACAAAAATACAATACAGAGAAAAGAAGATGGGATAAGCTTAACAGTGATTTTTACTCCACGCAGCATGGAAAAAAACCTGTCTGCACCTGCATCTGCTTTAGCATTATTAGAACATGGCAAGATAATACAGGACAGAATCACTTACAGTAGTTAAGCCTAAACTGAGATGTCCAAAATTACCTGTAGCAGATGCCAAGACCAATAAACTCAGCAGAAATAGCCACTGCTGTCTGCAGGATTAAACATTTTTCCCATCTACAAAAGGTAAACCATTTTCCCACAGGATACTTAACATCAGTGAAAGAAGAGACCGAAATCCTACAGAAGTCCTGTATAGGAGAAAAATGCACGCCTGGGAGAGAGCAGGATGAACTGTTTATTATTATAAAAGTGACATAACAATGAGCTATATTTCACATTACTTAGTGATTCTCAACATTTCATACTTTTGAGAAACTAAGTTTTCTCCAGCTCAGATGCTTCCTTCAGGCAATTTTCTCAACCCTCTGCCCCCTGCAGGTCACAGAAGGCATCTGGTGCAAGTGTTTTTATGTGCTTGTTCATCCAGTGTATATTGAGCTGTTGTGGGTTAAAGCTAAAGCTGTTTTTCCCCCCGCCTCCCCTCCCCAGTGGGGGGGGACAGGCAGGGACAGGGCCAGTCCCTGGCACAGCTGCATTCCCCACCCGTGGTGTTGGTGCAGCTGTGGCCCCTCCTGGGCCGGCGGGAGCAGCTGCCGCAGCCCAGTTTGCCTGCAGGGATGCGGTGCCTCCCCCGGCCGCTTTGAGGGTGCGGCTCCATGGCCCTGGAGGCTGCTGGCGTTCCCAGGCACCGCCAGCCCCGGCCTGGCTCGGCACTGCACACATGCGCATGAAATTGAATGGAGCCGGTAGTAGCCCCCTGCGACGAGGGAGCCGCTGCTGCGAGCAGCCAGGTCGGCACGGGTCAGGGTGGCCCGGGGGAAGTACCAGGATCCCCCGGGGCACCAGGCGGGGCTGCAGGGAGCCCGTGCCCGGCAGCGGCCGGTACCGAGGGCGCCTCCTGGCCGGATGCGCCCACCTGGTGCTGGCACCACTTCCGGCCCGGCTCGGCGCTCCGCGTGTGCACGCGGGGCCTTGCTGGGGGCGGGTCCTGGGCGTTGACCATCCAATCGGAGAAGGCAGGTCCCCTGGGAGCCATCTGCACATGCACGAAGAAGGGTCCCCTATAAAAGGCGAGGGAGGCAGCTACTTTGTCTCTTTCTTCGCCGGAGCTAGCCGGGGCAACATCTCTGCTCGTCTCTGCGCCGAGTTTGGCCCCCACACGCAGGCTGATTGGCGACTTTAGCGGCTGCAGCATGGATTAAGGACCACATCTTTCTATCAGCACGGTGTGGTATTCCTGGGGGTGGACTGTTTCGGGGTCGCATTTCTACACACCTCCGCGCTGAGCCCTGCCCCACGTCTTTCCATCAGCAGTGGTATTCCTTCCCAGGAAAGGGGGGTGGGCGTTCACAGTTTTTCTAATTGTCCCAGTGCCTTTTCAGGAGCCTGGCAGAGGCTGGCGCTACCTTAGAGTTCTCCTAATCAGCCCCGAGACCTGGAAGAGCTGAGGTCGCGGTCCTTCTCTAATTATCCCAGTGCCTCTTCAGGAGCCCCGACAGAAAACCCGGCACTACCCTAGAGCTTTTCCATCCAGACGTGGGGTCTGGGAGGGCTTAATTTGTCTGTCTTTGCGCTTTATTGTTGGTTTTCTGCGTGTGTGAAATAAACCTTGTTCCTTGTTTGTTTTCTTTTTTGGGTGCGTGTGGCTTCTCTCGGACCTCTCTTGTCAGTACCACGCTTCCTAGTGGTAAAACCATGACATGAGCATTATATTATTGGAATTTGCCAAAGCAATCTAAAAAGGAAAGGCAAGGGTTTTAGGGAACCGACGCTTATGAAGTCAGATTTCATTATTTTTGCTGTACACAAAAACAATTGTTAAACATCAGTCTTGATAAAGATATTAAAGTAAAACTTTCAAAGCCCACAATAAAGCCGTAATCTTTAAAATAAGACTTACAACTTAACTTTGTTCAAATGATTTTGAAAGGAGTTAATTATCCACTAATTAACTTGAATGTCACTATATGATTTAAAGATCCAAAGACAGACATTACAGAAAACACATTAGAAAGTACATTATAAAGACTGAAAAAGTTGCAAGCAAGGACATTAGAGAAAACATACAAGAAAATGTAACAAGGATTGGAGGATGACCCTGACAAAATAAAGTATTAGGGAAGATATATAATCTTCATCTCTCATGCCTTTTCAGTGTTTAAACATATGATTGAAAATGACTCACTGGATTGGAAAACCTCCAACTTCTCTGGTGGCATGGCACTTGTAACAGCAGGTGCTTTATGGTCCATTGAGCAGAATGAGGGGCAATGCCCTCCTCCATTTCCCTGTATTCAGACTCTTCTTCCTGATTATATACACATTCAGTCTTGGAGTAGAAGAATTCCACATGCTCCATAAATCTTGAATTAGCTGTTGTACTGGAGGGGCTTTTTTATTACTCTTAGAGAGCTCACAACAAAGCTGTCAACAACATCAGGCCACCAAAATATTTCTTGTTATAAAAAAGGCAGGGGAAATCTTGAGGCATGACTGTCTGGTAATAATTCTGAGCTGTGGCTGTAAATTGCTCATTTCATTACACAGAGTTGAAAATTGTATTGACTAGATGAGATCTCAACAAGACTCCCATAGAACTTGCCGAGAAAAATGGACCATGGAAGTCTCATCAGTGACTACCCAGTAACTTCCAGTGCAAGGGTGTTTATGTATGTGCAGATATATATATATATATAAAAAAAAAAACCCAAACAACAGTATAAACACAGGTATATGTCTGCATATTTTATAATCTTAGACTGAACTTCCACAAGAACCTTGTTAAAGCATAATTGGCTCTGCTGAATGCATTTAGATGTCAGATTCATAACCAACAATCTAGCAGGTATAAATTAACACAATTTATGCCCTGTCACGTTGCATTTATTAATTATCTCAGTACAGTAAGAAAGTCTAGGGAAAAGTGGGAGAATAATAATTTTTTCTATGAAATATGAATGGCCATTTCATATAAAATTCATTTTTAGGCATTTCCAACAAAATTTACAGATTTATATACATATATATATACAGATACGTATGCATTCAAGCACGCAGAGATCTTCTTGATACACAACCGAGAACAAACAAACTGGGGGCAAAAGGCTTTGTAGCACCAAACACAGGAAAGAAACCCAGAACCCATGAAGCATCAGAAAACAAGACATTTAATCCACAAAGAAAGCAATAAAGAAGGAAAGCAAAAGATGGTGTCATGTTTATGCAGGGACAGAAAAGTCAGTTTCAAACTGGAAATAATCCAAAAAAAGACAGCTAACCTCATTTGGTAGATTCAAGCAAAGGCACAGATAATTTCATTCCCTATTGTTTTTTGGGCAATGCACCAGCAACACCTTCAAAACTTCAACACTGTGTTATTAATTTGCATCGTGCAATGGTTCTGCTATAAAATAGCCCACTATCCAAAAGGAAATGTCACAGGATGCCCAAACAGGAAAACAGAGAAGAGGCAGTGCTACAACACTGAGTCAAACTGGTTGTGAACAAGCACTGATGGGTCAGGGGGAAGCACCAAGGATCCCAACAGTGCCAAATTCAGCAGGGAAAAAAAAGAGGCCAGGGGTCAGAGAGTAGCTGCCAAATGAAGAGCCACGAAAAACAAATGAAATTAAGTGCAATAAGTTACTATGACCAGCAGAAAGCTGAGCATGACAGAGAACCAACAAGAAGTACCTGTAATGTAGAACAAGACAAGATCAGAGGTGAGAATACACTGGCACAGTGTGCCAAATGAAAAGCAATGAACCTATTAGTTTTACTTGGAAGATCCTTGCAATCCTGAAAGCAGTGTGAGAAGACACAATGAGCAGTCTGAGAAGCTTTTTTCAACAAGTTTCTCTGTTCAACAGAGAAAAAGGAAGCCCAGAAATTTGTAATTTTGAAACTGAAACAAAATACTAGAGGATGAGGGGCTACAGAACACTGCATCTTTTTTAAATTTTCAAACATCCATGATATAACGATTCTGGGAAGTTTGCACATAAAATTTGTCTTATAATGTTTAAAGCAATGCAAGGAGATAAAGAATTTTTAAATAATTTTTTAAATTTTAAGTCACAAAATGCAAAATGTAGGACAATGCCCTCCTCTGAAAGTCTTTCCCTTAGCTTTTTTTTTTTTTCCCAATGACACAACTCATTCATAGAAGGTGGAACATAGAGAAATTATTTCACTTCATTTTCTGCTGAAATTCCAGTTTACCCACATTTGACTACGGAAAAAAAATATTAAACTGAAATGTAAACAAGATTATTTACCAGTAAAGTTGCATTACCCATCACAAAGTACTGAATGCTAACGAGTTTAAAAAGAGAAATCAAGACTTGAAACATTTTTAAGAATATTCTGTTCATGCCATAAATACAAAATTATGCTGTGTAATAGTGACAGCATGTTCCTTCATACATGTAAAAAATCAGGTAAGAAGTACTTCTTCACACAGCTACTCCTCCTTCCATTTTCAAGCAGCTCTAGAAGCAAGGGATTTGTTTTCCAGTAGTGATCAGTTATGAGAATCAGTGATTGTCTCAGCTATGTGGTCAGCTGAGTCCCTCAACAAACAGGCTTTGTGTCTCAGAGGGCAAGACAAATTTCAGCTGCTGCTAAAGAGATGATTTTAACTTCACAGGTGACCAGTTGACAGTGACCTCTAGAATCTCAGACTAAAAAGATTCAGTAGGATTACATTATCCAGCATGCAGAGTAAATATGTCTCAGAAATCCAGTTTCTCACACACCACTTTACAAATAACTCTGACCATCACAAAGGGAAAGCAACAAACCTCTTGATTTTGCTTGGGAGGTACCTGCAAATATTAAAGCAGATTTGAGAAGACACACCATGACACATCTGAAGAGAGACTGCTTTCTGTAACCTGAAAGCACAGTAAACCTCCATACAGCCAACTATTATGAGTTCTTCTAGGAAGGGGAGGACTTTTCTCTGTCCCGTATTCATGATTTAAATTATTTTCCTCAATTCACTAGGATTGTGTCCCCATAAAAAAAAAAAATCTGCAAGTCTTTAAACCACTACAGTGTCTTTAAATATAGAAATTATACATGCAGATCAGAAGTTCCCTTCATACAGTCTAAGGGTTCATTGTGGTCTCTGCCACCACAGAAAGCCAACAAGCACCCCTGGGGGATGGGGAAGTGTAGTCTCTTCGTGGCTTCGCAGACCCTGCCATTATCATTAGTCAACTTTGCCCAGGTTTATAAAGAAAGTAGAGATGTGTTTAATGAGATGGTCTACCCCTGTAACAAATTCAATGCAAAACTCTACCAGAATCATTACATTTTTAATATAGAGGACTATCATATGGGCATTGCCTGTTTTATAAAACACATCATCTTAAACTGGCTAGTGTACACATGTAAAAAATCCCACCCTAAAATTGACATTTTGACTCCCCAGTTTGAGCACAGGTACTCTAAATGAAGGTCAGTATCCAAGGTAACAATCTCAGTGCTCAACGTTTGTCCATAGCAATAGATTTAAAAAAAAAAAACACTTGGGACTCACTCACTGTTTACAGGCAAGTTTGGGCAACTGCCTTCATTCTGTTTCCAGAATTACAGTAAATTAGATACTGTAACTAACATTTTTTATCACATGAATATAAGCTCCTCATTAACATTCCTGTGGTTTTTTTCCCCATTTTTAAACACTATATATACTTGCACAAAACTAAAAATTATGATCAGGAAAACTTGCCAACAGTTCATTATGAAGATAGAACAGGAACTGCAGAAGTGGGCTGTTAGGACTGAAAAATCATCAAACTCAGATAAACAGAAAATGCTTCAGACACAAATTCACATGCTTACTCCTGTGCTCAAGCACAGGTATTAATTACTGTGGCAGCAGAGTGGTAAAGCTCCCTATATAAAGAGTCATTTTAGCCACTGTTCTCCAATTTGAGGTAACGTGGAAGTGCAAACATAATTAAAAACTCGTAAGCAATGGCAGTTATGTCAGTTAATTTATGAAGTATCCCAAGGCCCAGAATTTTCTTAGAACAGGAAATAGGCAATAGTACCTGCAATTACATAATCTTATTCCACGAAAAAAAATTTCCTTTCGGAAGTGACCCATTCCTATTCTACATGGAGCTATTTTGCAAGTCTGGGAAATTAAAAAAGCAAACAGTATTTTTTTTATTCTCTGGTACATTTTTCATTAAAAAAGAATCAAAATAAAAACCCCCTAACAAATGGATTTTCGTTCTTCTAGAAATCACTAATTCAAATTGAATCATTAAAAAGACTTTAACAGAAACCATTATCAGTCTCACTCTGGCAGAAATGTGCTTACCATTGGTTTTAGTTATGCAGATAAATGATGGGCACTGGCTCTGGAATTGAAAAGCTCATGACAAAATGGCCTTGGTTATAATAATAATAGGGAGAGTTACAAAACTGTTAGAATAACCATTGTTCAACCTAAATAAATTTGATGGATTACTGCAATCACCATGACAGTGTGGAAACAAGAAGTATATACAGTGCAAGGCAACTGATACATCCTCAAACTTTCAAGGTATTAAAAAATACTTTCAACCCATCTGGGACACAGTGGTTTTCAGCTCTGTATACACACACACAATGTAAATAACCACACCAGAACTTTTACATTTAAATAGTCCCCCTTCTTCTTTATCAGACAACACAGATTCATTCAAATGAAAACGATGCATATTTAGTCCTGTGACATTTCAACAAGAAACTGAATCCCAAAGGAATTCTATGCATTTACTCATCAACATGCAACAGAGCTGGTGTTTCAACCCAGTGATATCAGCTCAAAGGTCAGTAATGTTCTTCCAGCAATAAAGTGACAAAAGGAGTTTCCTTTACATAGTTACTCCTACAAATGTCATCCCTACTTGATCTTAAGAGCACACTTTTCCTGAAACACTTGCTTTTCATGGAAAACTACTATTAAATGGCACACACAAGAGACCCTACTGCCTAGGTCTGATGTTTTTGACATCTTTAACTGGAAATGCATCATTTCTGCTGCCAGGGAAACCTCCTCATCTGCCTAGGGGCAATTTGCA
>VYZS01044792.1:0-11628 GCA_013400695.1 Neodrepanis coruscans | reverse complement strand
TACATCAAATGTCTCAGTTTTCCTTCTGTAATCTAATATCCACCTTCAAGCTTGCCCTACATTTAAAATTTATACAAGTTTTTTCAGATGCTGCCATTTTGCCTCGGGCTTTGTAGGTGTTAAGCTCCAGTAATAATCTACACTGTTTCTTTAAGAAAGTTCATCCATTCACTTTAATTACATTTTCAGCCCTGGTTATTGTCCCTGTGCCTGCAAAGAATGTTTCCAGCCATAAAAAACCATTATCTGCCACAATTATGGATAACCAGAGCGTGGCCAGAGGGCAGAAATGCCATGGTGAAAGATTGTACCGCAATTCAGCGCAGAATTTATAACTTTCCTCAGGGCTAACTGTCAGCCTGATCACAATGCCTGACAAAAAGATCCAGTAAAGCAAATGCAGATGCTTCTTCTTGCCTGCATGGTTGCTCTTTTTAATTTTTTAATTTTTTTTAATTATTATTAAGGTGCAGTTTGTTATGATACATTAAGACGCAACACTCCAGGAAAGACACCTCACCTGATTCTCTTTGCTGGAGCACAGATTCAGACCCTACAAAGTCATGGTTTTACACACACATTGTTCTCTGTGCACCCAGGGCATCTCAGAGGTGTACAGAAACTGCTGCTGTGTGTTTGCTCTCATCACCAAAGCTGCAGCTCAGTTTTGGCTGCAGTGCATCCTCTCTGCTCATTACTGGTGCCAGATGGAGACAGAGAGATGATTTTCCACAGCTTCCCAGGCTGCTGCTCTTGCAACACCAGATCTTTCCATCACTAATTCTTGTGAAAATTCCAAACTAAGAGAAAGATTTACTTCTTGACACAGTATTTGAGTATCTTTAATTATTTCTCTTGCCCCATGTCTGGACATCTTTGCCCTAATGGGACAGAGGTTGGTATTATGCTTCTTGATGCAGGATTTCAACAGAAGAGGGAAAGGAGATCATGAGCCCCATCAAGATGTTTCTTCACCAGAAGAATGATATAAATCCCATGAGGTTTTTTTCTAGACAGAAATCCCAAAGCACAATACAAACATGACTCGGAATCATCCCTCTTGGTTTGGTTTGAAAGAAAACTGAGCAGATGAGAGGGGCTTGGGTTTTGTTCCTGNCATGACTAATTCTTGTGGTTATTAACATGCAAAAAAAAAATTCCAAACTAAGAGAAAGATTTACTTCTTGACACAGTATTTGAGTATCTTTAATTATTTCTCTTGCCCCATGTCTGGACATCTTTGCCCTAATGGGACAGAGGTTGGTATTATGCTTCTTGATGCAGGATTTCAACAGAAGAGGGAAAGGAGATCATGAGCCCCATCAAGATGTTTCTTCACCAGAAGAATGATATAAATCCCATGAGGTTTTTTTCTAGACAGAAATCCCAAAGCACAATACAAACATGACTCGGAATCATCCGTCTTGGTTTGGTTTGAAAGAAAACTGAGCAGATGAGAGGGGCTTGGGTTTTGTTCCTGGCCCTGAATTTGGACTTTGTGCCTAATCTCAAACACAGAGAGATGATAACAGAGGCCAGGATCTGTCATCTTTTGCTTTCAACAGAGGATGCTGCTTTTCTCAGCAAGGAGGGAGCTGCTCAAAAGCAAGTGCAGAATAAAGACCTTGAAAACAAATTTCATTTCTACACCAATCTCTCCTTGGAGTTTCTAAAAATACTGTGCTCCTAATAGGACAATAATGCCTGTGGGCATCTACTGGTACCATTAAGAACTCAAGGGCCTTTAAAAGCTTGGCCTTGAGTGTCCATAAATCATAACAGTTTCAGTGTAGATCAGCTGTTTCCTTCACTTGAATTTTAAGTATAGGAATTCAAAACATTGAAAAGATAATGGTTAAAAAATTCAGATAAGATGACAGGGCTGTTTTTTGCTTGGTTCTGGGTAATCTTGTAAAACAGCTTAGGAGGAACATTTTGCTTGGCCAAACCTCTCTGAATTCTGTTCAAAAATGCCTGGGTTTCCTTCTCTGGGCATGACCAGTTCCAACTCAGATGCAGCAGAGCTCTTTGAAGAAAAAGTATTTCTCAAAATTTCTGAGATGGCAAATCTTCCACAATTCCCATCACCCCAACCCCACTCTGGCATGAGCAGGTCATAAGATCTGGCCCTTCTGATTCAGCTTCAAACTCAACTTCTATCCAAAACATAATCCAAAGCAAAAACTCCACCTCTTGGCATATCTTCAATAAAACATCATTCTACCTGAACCTCAGAAAAGATAAACTATTAAAGTAATAAGAGGATAATTTAGCCTCTTTAATCAGATAATCCTCCAGCACATTGGACATTTATTTGCACGGTAGATTCTACCGTAATGAGTTTGCAGCTCAGATTTAAACAATTCCCCACCCTCAGAAAAAAGCTGAAGGAAGTGGTTGAGACATTCCATATCTCAGGTGCCATTATGTGAATGTGAAAACAAATGAGTTTAATTGGGGAGAAATTCATCCCAGACAGAGGGCTCGCCCAAGGCCCTTGTCTGAGAAACCCCACTTAACTCCACTCTAGCACGGAATAGCTGCACAGGCACTGGGTGCCAATTAAGCCCTACTTATCTTTTTAATGAAGGGCTGAATCTGAAAATGAATTATTGTTTTGATGTGCAAATGATGTTGGTTTGCTAAGGCAGTGAAAGTATTCTATCTGGGGGGACAAACAGAACTAAAGTGATAAAGTTTTTTGCATGAACATACATGAAAAGGTCCCGAGCTTCCCGTGGCTCTCCAGCAGAGTGGAAACAGCACCAAGGCCAAAACTGCACATTCAGCAGACTTGAATCACTCTGTGTCTTTGTGCCAGTTTCAGCCAAGCATTCCTTTGAGAGACCAAAACAAACAGAAATACTTCCCTGAAAACTGGAACGTCTCATTTCAGCCTTTGCTAAAATAATTGATTTCTTTCCTAAGCGCTCGTTCGTTCTCAGATTTCCCTCGGTGTCACCCAAAGGAGTGTTAAGTGCTCAAAATTAAAGAAACTGGTTTTCTTTGGGTCAAATCAAGCATTTCTTTTAACTTTTCCATAACTTTTCAATTGATGAAAATATTTTAGAATTTATTTCTTTTTAATATTATTTATCAGGACATTAATTGTTTCCCTAAAATTAAAATTGTCCAGAACAAAACAAAGCACTAATTAGCACACATCAATGTATGGTCCAAGACCTTGCAATGAATTTAGAAAAAAGGCAGTTTTAGTCTCATTTAAAAACTCAAGTCAGAGAAAAATTATCATGATTTTGATAGTTTTTGCTGAGCTGTGGCTTTGCTTTAAACGGTGCACATCTTCCAGGTGGCTGCAGTCCTGAACAGGGCTTTTGGGAAAACAATTTCCCTGATACTGATCTTTGGAAATGAAAACCAAAGTAGAATGTGGTGCTTCCTCCTAACTCAAGTGCCAAAGACCTGAGAGCTACCCACTAATAAAGGCACTGAAGTTCATCAGGTTTTCAAACCCCTGGCACCCTTGACTGGTGAAAATGCAGTGCACAAGACTATAAAGCTCTACAGATGAGCTGTCCCACCACTGATCTTTGGCTTGTGGTCTCCAGATCTGCAGCAGTGCAGGGACTTCAATCAGTAACTTGAAAAAAGCAAGTCCATAACAAGAAAGCTTAAATATTTCCTAAAAGAGTGCACCCAGCCCATTGGAAGAAGATGAAAACCACCAATCCAGAGGAAATCTAATTCAAAATGTGGGAGATTTTTATGGTTTTTCCAGTTGGGTTTGGATTTTCTCTTTAACAATCTTAAATAGTATGATGTAGGAACTGTGATTGATTAATGAATTGTCAGATACATAGATAGCTCACTAGCAAGACTATAAATTTCTAGGACAGATCTTGTCATGTATTTAGACTTCAACAAATAGCTAAATTATTCTAAAGTAACCATTTTTTAAAAGACAGAAGTCATGGGCTATGAAAGGTGGAGGGACTCACTGGTCTTTCTCACCTACGGAATAGCTCATTTCCTGATTTTTATGAATAAGAGCCATGATCTAGGTGTGAAGAATATAAATAAATCTAAACCAATAGGCCTCTGTTAAAAAAAAAATCACTAAGATGTCATTGGAAACCAACACTCATGCACTGTGCCAGTCCTCTGTTCATTTACAGGTTTGGATCTATGGGTAGATATGTTCAATTCCAGTTTCTGGTATACAAAAGACAAAATATCCTCCTCCTGCTAATTGACATCACCCTCATTTTCTGCTCCACTTCATTACACACAGAATTCCCTTTGCATGATTGCAAGATCATCCCATATTGTAAATACACAGTAGCCAGAGAGTAGGTGCCATCTCCTCTTTGCAGGGTCCTACAACTCATTAGTCAGTCACATCATTAAGAGATCCTCAGGTTTAATAAGTAAAGGTGGTGTTCATCTCAGGGCTGAGAATGGATGTTTTTATGGAAATAAATACTCGATGCTTATCTTCACAGCATCTCTTTAAGAAAACCATTATCACTTCAAAATAGTTCCTGCAAGCAAAAAGTACAATGACATCATTCTTGTGCAAGCCAAGCAGTGATGAGACGCCAGGTTGTGTTTATGTTTTTGCCATGTTTTAGCCCCAGAAAACCAGCCATGGAATAAGCTGGTGAAACTTCATACAGTTTCAGACCTAGAGAGAAAGACCTGGTGCTTCAGCCACCCACAGCAGTGCAAATGCCTCTCACAGGCTCCGTTCAAGTTGATTCACAAATTAAATTTAAGTTTTGATCCTGCCTTTAGTAAGAGCTTGTTTCTCAGGTAGGTTCATGGAACAACTGGATAACAGAATCCAATGCTTTGCTTAGATGCTAAAAATCATCTCCTTAATGGGAGCAATTATCACTGATGCCTGATGCTAGCTTCTCAACATTTAATATCTTGCTCCTTAAGATATGAAAATCAGCTATTTTTAGCCTCCTAAAGTAGATTTGAAGAGCCTCCTAAAGATTCTCAGGATCAGTCTCATTTAGAAGCGAGTGGAATTATGTTCAGAAGCTACTTAAATGCTTTTAAAAAACCCTAGTTGATATTTAAAGTATACAGCCCTGCAGTAATTTTCTCTTCAGTACTTCTTGAAATCAAGCTTAAAAAATGGACTTTGCAGCCAAGACACATCTTTGTATCTGCATTTTTGTTTTGGCTGCTTTTCCTGCTGTAACACAGTGCTCCATTCCCAACCATATCCAAAATACCAACATGAGACCAGTTCCAAACTGCTGCTCTGGGGTTACTGGGTGCTTTAAAATGACTCTCTGTTGTAATGGACACACATCGATCACATCAAGATCAACTGTGCCTCAAAATATTGTCTTTGATAAATAAAATGGCTTAAAAACTTGTGTATTTGCAACAGATGCTACAAAGTATTTTTCATTACAAGCACTGAAGTGCCAAACTGACTTTCACATTCTGCAGAGAATGTGGCAAAATTAACTCTATAAATACTCCTAATATTCTAGCTTGCAACTCCTAGTACTCTACCCTTATTAACTTGCAAATATAACTTTTGGAATGCATATTTAATTTCATATTTAGTCCTAAATGTGGATTTTACAGGTTTTTTATTAGTGCAAACACTCAGAAAGCAAACAAAAGACTGAGCTACTATTATTGTTATAATTAATAACTATTTATAACTATGGAAGTACACAGAATTCCCAGTCAGGATAGCGACCCTGTAATATTTACTTTGAAATAATGCATAGGCTGGTAGAATTCAATTCATGGTAATTGCATCTCACAAAATAAGAAAATTCAGCTGCCTATATAAAATTGTGGGGTGGCCTTTGCCCCCACAGCATTGCATTCACAGCCATGAGGCTCCCTGAGAGAGCTGAAGTGCAAAGATGAATTTATTGCCAGCATGGAGGACCGTCTGCCTGAAATGCAATGACCATAAAAATATTAAAATAATTTAAACATTCCATTGTTAAGCTCCATACTGTGGTACTGGGGGAAATGTTACTCAATGAAGAATCTTAGCAAGCTTTTCTTCTGCCATGTGCACCACCCTGCAACACTCCCAAAGCCTGTCCTTTAACGGAACTGCCCAGTTTGTACTGGGAGGAGGAAGAATATGAGTCTGCAAGTTTCTGGGATTATTTGACTCATTAACAGGTAGTCTCAGGGACACATCCACTGGCCACACCAGCTTTCACCAACTCAATACCCCAAGCACAACATTCCTACCAGGTTCCCCTTACTCTCCCCTGAGCAAATCCCTTACCCTGCTCGACATTTCAGCCGTAGCGTTTCCAGTGAAAACAAAAAGACTTTGTGCTATGGAAAATCCCCCCAGCAGGCTTTGAAAACACTAAATCTCTAATTACTGAACACATGAGAATTGTGATAATTTCATGAAGAGTCCCCTGAGCCCCTCCAGTGGCTCCTCTGCCCAGGGATGTTGGCACAGGAGGCTCAGCCCGACGCCTTCGCCGCTGCTCCGGATGGTGGGAGCTGGGGAGAGAACTTTGGCTTCTGCAAAACCCGTCTGCCAGCAGCTGGAGCTGGGGCTGCTCACACCCTGTTGTTGCAGACAGTGAGGAAGCCATCCAGTGTCCCAAATAAATTAATGAATTACTCTCCTCCTCCCAACAGACTCGACGTTTGAGCCAGGAGCCGTAATCGCGCTCTCGCTGCCTCTGAGTCACCGTGAGACAGAGCCCAGCACGGTGTGCAGAGTCAGCAGAGGCAGGATGCTAAGCTGCATTGTGTCTGTAAGTCAGTCAAACCAGTTTAAAAATAAACCCATCTTCCCCCAGCCCCTTCCACAGGCCCCTCTGTGCACACACGGCGCTGCCGTTTCCCGCCATGCAGGCGGCTTTTTTGGAAGAGAGCGCCTGACTTGCATCAAAGAGCTTTTGCCCCTTGGGTTAAACCGTGTTAGTCCAGGCCCTGAGCAGGCAGATGAACCAAAGCTGAGGTTTTCAGAAGAGCCTGAAGGAGTCAAGCATTCAAAACCCATTAAAATTCAACGGGAGTGGAGCACTCGCGCTCCCAAGTGCCGTTGAAAATCCCAACTTTCCTTTGGGTTAAATCAAGGAGAGGAGTACAGGAGCTTTCACCTTGTTGTTGGGTTTTCTAAGGACAAAGGAGGATCCATAACTGCAAAGACAGATTTTGTGAGACTCTTCTGCTCATCACCACAGCCACAGAAAACTTCCACACTCCCCCACAAAGCTCCCTCAGTTGTTTCCCCATATTCCAGAGTCGTTGTGCAGCTGGAGTGTCCAAATTACAAAGCAACGGTGCTGTGGAAAGCAAATACCTTTGTAATTTCTTCTTCAAATTTTCATTTCATATCTAGCAACATAGAAATAGGGATTTTTCCACAATGAACCCACTTTATGTGTTNATTCCAGAGTCGTTGTGCAGCTGGAGTGTCCAAATTACAAAGCAACGGTGCTGTGGAAAGCAAATACCTTTGTAATTTCTTCTTCAAATTTTCATTTCATATCTTAGCAACATAGAAATAGGGATTTTTCCACAATGAACCCACTTTACGTGTTTCTCTGGCAAAAAAAAAAAAAAATACTGGCTAAATATATGAAATCTCCATTTGAAATTAATAGCCAGATAAGTTCTGGGATGTATTAAAGGTATGTAAATAAATTTGGAATATATCAATATCCAAAATCCAAGCCATGTTGATCAGACACAACAGGCTGCAGAGCTTTCTTCTGCTGCCTGGCTTCAGTGAACTGCTGTGAAAATTTTTCTGGTAAGAAAGTGTGTATATTCAATATTTTTAGTGATATTTACTGACAGCTGCTAAATATCAGTATTTTAAGTGAATATTTCTGCCACAACATTCAGTTGCATGTTTGATCAAAAAAGTAAAAACCCCAAACAAAGCAAGTATCAACGTTAAAAATGCAGGGAGCTTCTCAGGCAAACTTTTGTGGTAATTTTAGCTCACATAAACCTGGTGTTCATCCATGTATTTTCCTTTATTCTTTCCACTATTCCAGTGGAAAGAAAATTGTCTACCTTTTTTTAACAAAGGAGACAAGAACTTCCCACTAAATCCAGAAAAAACATTTCAAAGCTTGCTTTTTCCAAATAACAATGTCTGGTTTTTTTCTAACAAAGCTCTCAACTTGCTTGCATTTAATCATATTATTCTATGAATATTCTCCAAAATAAGTGATTTTTCACAGATGTTTAACATAACCCCCCCCAAAAAAGGAATGTTTCATCAGATCCTCCAGATGTATATTTGTATCATTTGCTTATTTTCAGTAGTATGAAATAGAAATAGAAATGAAATAGAGTTGTAGAAGAGACTGACTGACACACGTGGGTTTGTATCTTAGTGATTTTCACTGTCCATATAAAACAGCACAAGATTCTGTGACCAACACATAAATCTGATCCTACACCTAATTCCCACTTTCCAAGCTGCAAACAGCACTGACCCTTGGAAGGTTTTAGGAGAGATGGTCCCAAAAAGAGGGACAATAAACACACACCTCCCCCTTCATGTTCCAATAGGAACATTCCCAGAATGGGATTTCTTAGAGTGATATTTTGACCCCAGGATAACCCAGCAACCCAGTGAGCTGCTGGTCCTCAAGGCCCTTGTTTTCATTGTAAATGCAAAGTAAAAGTTTCAGACGTTTTCCCTGGAAATAATTAACAGCCACTGAATAGAAGTTGCAGATTCACAGTGTTTGGTCATGTTTTTTTCCCCTGCTGCAGCTAAGGAATATGATTGGGAAAAGAGGCCCTAATATCAATGTCCCAAGATGTATTACNAGGAATGTTTCATCAGATCCTCCAGATGTATATTTGTATCATTTGCTTATTTTCAGTAGTATGAAATAGAAATAGAAATGAAATAGAGTTGTAGAAGAGACTGACTGACACACGTGGGTTTGTATCTTAGTGATTTTCACTGTCCATATAAAACAGCACAAGATTCTGTGACCAACACATAAATCTGATCCTACACCTAATTCCCACTTTCCAAGCTGCAAACAGCACTGACCCTTGGAAGGTTTTAGGAGAGATGGTCCCAAAAAGAGGGACAATAAACACACACCTCCCCCTTCATGTTCCAATAGGAACATTCCTAGAATAGGATTTCTTACAGTGATTTTTTTGACCCCAGGATAACCCAGCAACCCAGTGAGCTGCTGGTCCTCAAGGCCCTTGTTTTCATTGTAAATGCAAAGTAAAAGTTTCAGACGTTTTCCCTGGAAATAATTAACAGCCACTGAATAGAAGTTGCAGATTCACAGTGTTTGGTCATGTTTTTTTCCCCTGCTGCAGCTAAGGAATATGATTGGGAAAAGAGGCCCTAATATCAATGTCCCAAGATGTATTACCCCTTATTCACATCCAAATTACCAGAAGTTACATGCCAAAATATTTCTGTTGATCTGACCCCAAGGCAGTTGCCATTCCAACTGATCCTGGGTCAGTTACTGCAGCCACTGAAGCAGCACCCATAACTTCCAGAGTGTGCCACTTCCCACTAAATCTTCCCATGCTGTGTGATGAACACCAGCACCACAATGATAATGGTTAAAAATACAGTCATTTTGGGTTGTGCTGCAACAGACCTGTGAGTCAGTGCTCTGAGGGATGGAAGAGAGAAAGGATCTCTTATCCTCACCAGAGCTGATAAGAGCCAGGCTTATCAGGAGCTCTGCAAGAAATCCAGCTCCATAACCCACGAAGCACAAGCAGCAAAGACAGACAGTCAGTATTGGGATGGGAAGTGAGACCCATCTTCAGGAATGCTGCAGGATATGAGACAATGCCACGGCCAACCACCACAATCAAGAGGATCTGAAGTGTTGAGGACCCTGTCTGTGCTGCACACTGAAAATTAACACAGAAGATACACAAGAACTAGTTTAGGAATCAAAAGCAGCCCTGCTACACCAGCATGGGGTGTGGGACTATTTTTCCAGTTGTGAATCCCAATAATGCAGATATTCCTGCTGCACTACACTACAACCATCTCTAGCTTCTCTGTGCACTGGGTTCCACTGGTAGAAATGAGGATAAATGATAATTTCCTGGGTCTTGTGATGGCTGTGAGAATGGAAATCATTATGTACAGCAAGGAATACCTGACCATCTATGCTGAGCCAAAAGCCAGGGGAGCAGTGGAGGCAGGACCCCAGAGCAGAGACCCTCCTTGCAGCAGCATTGCATCAGTCTGTCAGTGGGTAACCTGTGCACCTCAAGAGCATTTCAGGGAGATCCAGCAGGGACTGTGCCTACTTGCACAGGGAATTCAAACAGCTTATTACTAAAGTCATTTTCTTTTTTTATTATTACTTTCTTCAAACAAAGCTAATAAATCAAATCACCCAAGATGCACATTATGCAAAGCTTAATTAGATTTGGCACACATCTCCCGAGGAGTAGCACCCATCTGACTTCAGATCAGAGAACTCAGGTTTGATGGGTGGAACCAAATCGCCCACTTTGGAGTTGCTAAATCTACTTTTAAATGCAGTGTGTTTGCATTTTTTCACTCTGGGACCTGGAGGAGGTTAGCTTTGTTTGACTTTTGGGCAACGAGAGCAGTAGAATAGAACTCAGAAGTAGAAGGAGACACATTTATGAAGAACATAAATCTTTTATTCTGCAGGCACGGAAGAATCACAAAGAGTTGGCAGCAACCACTTCATGGGGCTACATTTCACAGAGCAACTGTGAGTTTGTGGAGCTTCCTCCTTGATTACCTACTGCTCCAAGACATTCTAGGCTATTATTAATAAAAGTATAGAAAACTAATGTAAAAATAGCATTTTAACAGCATATTATTTAGCAGAAGAGCTTGCAGTTCCAATACCTCTCTTGATTTTATTGCCAACTTCTTGCTTTTCTGACAGGCCACAACCCCTCTGGAAATAAGGTCTGGTAGAAAGTCTCAGCTATATTTTTTTAAGTATGTTTGTAACGTTCACAGAGAAAAGAACATTAAAGGGAAAAGAGCAACATCTCTGCAGATGCTTCTGACTCCCATTTCCCCTTTCATGGATTGATATGTAACAGGGAGGCAGAAGGGAGAAGAGGCTGATCATTTCTGGACACACATGTAACACTGCTTGGAGCTGCACTGGGAGTCCTGTGCTCCAGATAACACACAAACCACAGCCTGGGCAAAAAAAAAAATAAAAAAAATCAGAGAACATGTTTTCTGGCTTGTGGCCAGGCTGTACCTCAGCTGTCCATGGGCTACTGACAACAGAGGAAACTGGTGTCAGCCCATCACTGCTGTGACACACTGCAAAGGGCATCACTCCCTGTTAAACTGCACAGCTGGTTGGACCAAGTGGGGTTTGGTTCACAGAGAGCCCCACGAGGTGCATGTGCTGCTGGAATGAGCAAAGGCTGAAGCCAAAATTTGTACCCTGCCTGCCAGGTGACAGCTCCATTGCCAGACTCTCCCCAACACTCTGCATGAACTCAGGACAGTTCCAGAACAGGCCAGACATCCTCTGAACTTCACACTCCTCCAGATTCAAGCACAGAATGGACCACAAGGCTCACATTCCCAAAAAACATCAACCAACACACAGCAAATTTTATAGAGCAAGTGCCTGCAAAGGGCAGCTCACAGTCAGTCTTCCTATTTCAACTTAATTAAGA
>VYZS01044791.1:5504-25275 GCA_013400695.1 Neodrepanis coruscans | reverse complement strand
CTGACTGCTGCTCCAGCGTTTCAAAAACCTGCAATCCATGTCTGAACTTGCTAATCCTGGTGGCCTCAGCCAGTCTCACACATCAGTCCATCCGCAGAAAGGAGGAGCAGGATCATCTTCTGAATCCACTTGTTTTGTCCCTCTTCGGAGCAAACCGACTGCAACATGTAGGAAAGACACCGAGGACAAGGAACATTAACACTGCTGACAAACATCAGCTGCAAACAGGGACCTCCAGGGAATCAGTGCAATCCCAGGTGGGCTTGTCTTTTGCAAAACAAGTGAAGTACCACAGTGTTAATATCGATTTCCAAGTTAAAAGGTGTTACACAGCAAAAGATCGGGATCCTTCGGAGGGCACAGAGCAGTGTTCCAGGAACTCTGGGCAGGTGCAGGGTTGGGATAAACCAAAGCAAAGCTGTGCCCTGGATTTGCGCCACAGTTTGACATCCCCTTAACAGCAGCTTGAGTCCAGCTGGCACGTGAGCAGACTCCAGGTGGGGAACAACAGTCTGGCCACAACTTGAGTTAGAAAAAGGAGCTTAAGGAATGGAGCTGCTCACGGCACAGAGGTGGATCCAGGCTGGCTCTGACACTGCTGTGGAGAGGCTCAGGATGCTGCTGCAGCATTGCAGCTACCAATGAACTTCCCAGTGCACCAGTAGCAAAAAATGCTACTAAAAAGGAAAGACAAAACTATTGTTAAAAATCTGTCAGTCATTAAGGACACATTCTAATTAATGAATGGTAAAACAAAGCAGAGCCCAAAGCTGTATTAAACCTCTACTTCAGTCATTAGTCCCTTGTAGCCATATCTGATTGCTCATTTGATTTCTGAAAGTGCTCAGTAGAAATCCAGAGTTAATGTGGATAACCTCAGGATAACATCCATTTATTTACACATTAGTATTGTTAAATAAATCCAAGTCAAGTCTACTTTACAATGAAGTGTGCAACAAGCAGAAGAAGTGAAGAACATACATCGTGTTGAGCTCACATTCTTCAAGGTGCAAATTTTAGCTACTCTTGCCCAAATCCTTCTGTTTCTTCAATTGCAAACAACAGCTTTTCCTTCAGCTGCTCATAATTCTTATATGGTGGAAGGTCTAAGCGATTGAAACTGAAAATAAAGAAAAAAAACTTCAGTACTGAAAAAGAATTCAACAGTCATAAAAAATTCATCAGGAATATGGGTTATTGCTGCAGATGGACACTGGGATTTATACCCTGTGAAAAGCTGACTGCTGACATACACTTATGTATTTCTGAGAACACAGTGCTTCAGTAGTGATAGTTTTCACTAACTTTTCCTACCTGGCTAACCAGAGTCAACATTCAGATTTGAAATTTTAAGTTTATGGCTTTTTAATAACCACTGACATCTGAGGGAATGAGTAGAAGTGACCTCTTCCCTAGGGAAGGCTGTGTGAATGTGGCTCCTTCCCTAACCAGATGGAGTGCAGGAATACCAAAGGATAATCCCAACACTTAGTCCTGTTAATTACTTTACATGTTCAGTAATACACAAATCCATGGAATCTACAGCAGAGCCCACTCCATGCCACAGGATTTTTTTCAGAAGTTCAGCTATTATTCAACAACACAGTTTATTAGTTAATTTGTGCTTGCTTTCACAGAGTCTCAACCATTTCAGTATATTACCCGTTTACCAAAATCTCCAAGCAGACTGGTCAGCAAAACCAGAGCAATAGTAATATTCTGATTTTTTTATGTACTCACCAGGTATGACTCCTAGGTAGCCAGTTTTCCTTTCCAACTTTCTCAATACAAAACTTTTGGGGTCCATTGCTCCCTGTAACAAATTCCCACAGTCAAGCCATAGGTCTGGCTGCCTTTGTATTCCTGTATAATACTATGTAATACACTTGGAGCAGGCAAGGCTTAAACAAAGATGACCATTACTTGCACAGAGAAGTGTCTCATTACACAGCTCTGCCTGGATCAGAATCATGCATGTGGTAAAATGCATCAGCTGAAGTGATTCTGAAGCTCAGTACATCTCTTTTTCCCTTGTAGCTCAAGTATGTGCAGGGCTTGCGAAACAGCATTCAATAAAAAACTCACTTAAAATGTCCATAAATATTTAATTAGGTTTTCTACCAAGTATCTCCTGCATTAGAGGGGTTATCAATACATACCCATGAGGTCAGCAAAACCTCCCACTGGCAACCTGCATGTTCCAGTCACAAACTGCAAGAGCCTCATTCTCTTCTCGTTATCTATTTCTTTCACAAACTGAAAAACAGTAATTGAAATAAACCTTTAGGGATAGATTTGACAGTCAGACTTTCCCCTCAGGATGCCCAGATGAACAGGTGACAGGGCTGTTACAAACAGCTGCACTAACAGTCACAGTTTCCATGTGGATCCTGCCCCCTGAGCTGTAGCTGTTCTCTGAACTTGTGTGGGTGTGACAATAAAGCAAAGGCTGCAAACCTGCCAGAACCACACGATCTGCCTGCTGGTCCTGGTGTAGTGCCTGTAGATGGTGTGTCTCTGCCAGTCATTCAGATCAATTTCTTGCATTCCACAGAGAAGCACCTTGGTGGAAAAAGAGTGAAATAAATACATGAGATATCACTTTCCTTTTGTGACTTCCCACACAGCAAAGCAGCACTGCAACTGCACCCACACTGAGCAGCTCCTGCAAGGACAGTACACTTGGTTTTAATTCTAAACTTTATCTGGAACTTCTAAAACAAAAATTGACCATTCATGAAGTGTACTTGGAGAGACCACAAAATGAAGAGCATCTCTTGTCATGAGAACTGCTTCCAATTTTAGGAAGGAATCCTTCCCTGTGAGGGTGGTGAGGCCCTGGCACAGGTTGCCCAGGGAAGCTGTGGCTGCCCCATCCCTGGAAGTGTCCAAGGCCAGGCTGGATAGGGCTTGGAGCCACCTGGGATAGTGGTAGGTGTCCCTGCCCAGGGCAGGGGGTAGAATGGGATGATCTTTAAAGTCCCTTTCAACCCAAACCACACCATGATTCCATGCAGACATTCAAACCAGAACAGTTTATCGTTGCCCAGCCATACAATTCTCCACTAGAGACAGGATGTTTTGTTTTGATGCTTTTATCTTTTCAAGTGAACAAGTGCTTCAAAAAGTGTAATTTTGAGAGATCAAACCATCTAGAACCAGGTCCAATCTATGTGCAGCCATTCATTGCATTTCTGGCTTTATCTCCCATCCTGTCAGTTACTCAAAATCAAATTGCTCAGGATCAACCAAAGCAACTCAGTAAGAGATTCCTACTGACACAATCTTGGCCTTCAGAAATGTCTCAGCAGGCTGCAATGAGGGAAGTTAAGGAAAACACACTAATCTAATACTACTCCATAAAGTTTCCTCCATAAAAAAGAGTTGTCAGCTTTAGTGAGTTCTGCTCTTCAGACATCCTGACTGCAGTACAAGTATTTTGTGTGTGATGACCTGGATCCAGCAACAGCCAAACAATCCTTTACCTCCAGTTCCTTTGCATCAAAATACTGCAAATACTGTTGTGGCAAGATTTCATTGAAGCCTTCAAAGAAAGCCTGTGTCTGCTCCTCCACACCTCGGGAGAGTCTCCACTCTGCCACCAGCCTGGAAAAGAAGACACAGAAAGGGAATTTAAATGGCCTGTGCTAACCCATGTCCACATCTTTGTCAGCCTATTTTCAGATGAACTGTAAACTAAATTAAAAAAAAAGTCTGGAAAGTTCTGGGGGTAGAGCATTGTATAATTTTATTAGTTACCTTTACTCTGCAAATGTTTTCATCTGCTCTGTCAGTTAAACCTTATCTGTCCAACTATTCTGCTCCAGAAATATTTTAAAATCAAAGAGAAAGATGAAAATCTCTTCACTGATTACATTCATCAGAGCACAGCAGTCCCAAGGCATCTGAAGAAAATTCAAACTGCAGAGCTGATTTTGTCTGATATTCTCCCCAGGAATCTCAGTCATTACCCATGACAAGGTAAAATCCAAGCCAGGCTGTACTGGTGAGGGGCACAGGACTGCCACTACCAAGGAATGACTATGTTCTTTTGGAAAAGTTCCATGGGTTTTTCCTGTTAATCATGAAACTTCAAAACCTTCAGTCTCCATTAATAAAAGAGTGAAAAGCAGACCCAAAGCACCTGAACCAGGGAGAAGCAGGTAGTGTATGAACTCAAGCCTAACCTGTCAGGATCACTGGAGTCTAAAGGAGAGGTGGCTGTGTCTGGTTTCAGTCCTTGGGGGGCTTAAAGCAGGACTTGGAGTAAGACAAAAGGAAAGGAGTGAAACTGGAATCTGAGCTGTCCCTGGGTTCCTACAAACTGGAAGAAAATGATTTTCTGCAGGTGCTCCCTCCTGCCAAATGCCAGTGTGTCTCTTGTGCAAACACCCCCTTTTCTGTGAATCACTGAAATGTCACAGATTCCTCATGTGATGAAAACAGAATCCACTCCCTCCTCCCTCCCCTCTTCCCCTGGAAAAAGCCTTCACAGAACACATGGTAACAAAGAGGAGGATTCTCCTGTGAGTCAGTGCAGTTTGTGTCTGCAATGTGTGATGACTTTTTTTTGCAAGCACATCCTCCAAGTCTGTGTGTTGAAGTTCACACCTTAAATCAGAGCTTCACACCGAGGAAGGAGGGGGTATTTCAGGACAAAGCAGGTCACTGTTCACATTTTTATCCCTTAATTGCTCTTAGGCTCCTTCTATCCATCTATTGCTTTGAAACATTCTGGTACTGCAAATACAACCATTTATGAGAATACAATTTATGACTTCATTCATAACACTGTCCTGGTTACAACTGGACTGTAAGATCAGTTCAGATAAAAATAGGTGCAACTGCAAATACCTTTAGAAAATAAGAATGATCACAAAAGCATCCAAAAATGTTCTTAGAAAAAACCCAAACCAAACCACTGGCTGAGGAAATACCAGCAGACTCTGAAGCAAGGTAATTATAGTAATTAATGTGTACAATGGAATACCTGACATTCGTGTTTCTTGTCATGGTGTTCTGCTAAACTTAAATATCTTACTGAAAAAGTGGACTTTCTTCTAACCATAAGCTTTGGGAGAAGTGGATTTTAGAAACTTATTTCTATCAATATTCCCCTTTCAAGTACGAGATATAAACAAGTGCCACTTGTTGCCAACATCTCAGAGACACAATTTCAGCAGTGATTCAAGTAACACAGGTGGTCTCTGTTGCCAGAACTTAAGAAAACGACAGAGAAAGAGTATTTTAAAGTCTTCACTTATTCTTACCTGATGTAGTCTTCTTTGTTTTCTTCTGTGACCAGGATGTTGCTACCATTTGGCTTCAAATCATGGCTTTTGATTTCACCTAATATTTCTTTATCAACAGAGAAAAACATCTCCAAGCCACATTCTTCAATATCATTTTCTCTGTAAGAAAAAAAATGTAATTTTAAGTAACTGTGTCAAGACCTTTGTACACAACAGGGAGATGAGTATGAAGAATGGTTAATAAATAACTCCAGCCTATTTATAACACTGCTTTGTAAGCATATGAGTTAATAAAGTACCAATACTGTTAAAAAGGAATTATCTAAGACATTTCAACACAGGAAGAATCTGCAGCCAACAAACACTCTTCAAATAAACTCTCTTCTCTCTCGAGGTGTCAACAGCCAGAAGAGTAACAGGTCCAACACAGTCATTTATTTGTTGATAGGCGTTTTTGCAAAGTGAAGAACTTCCTGCACATGCAGAGGTTTTGATGACCATTTTTCCCTGAAATGAAGTGCAAATTCCATGTATTTGCCCTGAACTGTAACACAGAAATGTCAGTGCTGAGAACATGGCTGTGTTTTATCTCTGTGAGCTCTGTGTGTGTCTGAACTTCATCTTTCCAAAATACTGCAGGAAACCTGGGCTGAGGAGGGGAGGCTTCAGACGGATGGATGATGACATAATTTCACCCCTTCCTCTGAAAATAAGAGATACCTGCTCTAGCTCACTTTGAGCAGAGTTTGGACAGATGACTTTTAAAGGTCCCCTTCCAAACTCAGGGGTTCTGTGAATCTTCAAAATCGTGGGAATGAGAGAAACTGATCCAAGTGCCAAGGCACATAAAACTACTGAAAGCTTTCTCCAGAGTGATAAAATCTGTTTTTCTGGTGACAGACACGAGGCTTTTCCCCCATGAATGTGCAGTCCTGTGCTCAGGGTCCCCTCCAGCAGCACCTCAGACAAGCAGGGTCAGCTCCAATGGGTCTGGGATTGTTCTGAGGGCTCAGGGTGTGCCCCCCTCAGAACCCTGAAGGCTCCCCTGTAATCTTCACATACTTAAGTGTTTTTTTTTAAAGGTCAAAGCCTTTCCTGGCCTCCAGCCTTGAATATTTCTCTCACTACAGAAACTGCTTTGAATGAAAATGAAGGCACATTGGCAGCACAAACATGAACATCCTACTCTGAAAGCCGCAATTCCCATCTCAATTCTTAAATATCTCATAAAGCTGCTTTTTTCCCTCTTTGTGATTCAAGATAAGCTTCCAAGACTCATCACTACAGAAGATGAAAATCCTGGCTTTTATATTTCATTTTGCATTTCAAAAAACAATCTATCCTCACATCTTTTATGAATTTCTCAAAGCATGCTTAAAACTGTTCTGGCTTTCTGTGTATGACTCTTAAGTAAAATGTTTTATGCCTCTAGTCACAAGAATTTCTACTAAATTACTTTTACTAGATCAGAAGCAAAAAAAGAAAAATCAACTGAATTTATCTTGTCTCTTTGCCTTCTAATTTATTTTTTAGTTGTTGGAAAAGGAAAATCACCTGTGTTACTGAAAAAAATGGTGCACATCAGCCATGGACTTTCACCCTGGCATCCTCCTATTATAAAATATATTCTATTATAGTATAGCATTACAATGCTTTGGGGATCTAAGGGGTTTTAAAAATTATTTCTGAAAATATTTCTAGTAACTATTCCAAAATAATTCTGGTCTAGAAACTCCATATCCTTCCTACTTGCTGCTCTCTGGAGAGGAATCTGCAAAGGAGTGAAGGACTCCAAAAATTATGGCCAGACAGGTGGCTGACCATGCAGACATGGAAGGCTCTGGAATCATTAAGCTTGGAGCAAAAAAAAAACAGGACAGCTCAAAAATGAATGAGCATTAACTTCTTTAAAGCATTAAATCTTCAACACCAGCCTTGAAGTAAAAAAAAGTGGTAGTAAATAATAAACTACATTCGTTACATTCATGTCACTGCAGCACTAAACTTTGTTTTCTGGCTAAGTCAGGTACTAGAAGAACATTAAATGGAATTTTGCTGATCTCTTTGAATCAGTTACCTAAAAACTCTCACTGAAATTTACTGAAGGCACTTTATTTGTAACCATGTTCAAGACTCCACAAATTATGCCCAACTAGAATTACTAAACACCAGCAAAAGCGGATCACAAGATGCTGCACAGAATATTCAATGAACCAAAAGGCTTTTGCTTTAACAGATTATTCTTTGTGTATATAAGGTCACATTAGAAATTCCACACTGCTCTGCAATGACACATTGTATTTTCCAGTGGGGCTTTCAGTAATAAATTAACACCTACTTCTAATGTAAGTGAAAATCAAAACTGTTGTATTGCTGTTTCAAGAACAAAATCAAGTCAAACTCACTTTACCCAGATGAGAGAGTTGTAAAACTCTGGGTCAACAGACTCCAAATCCTTGAGCCCCACGGCCTTGTTTAGGATCCGTTTATAGAACGGCAGAGAGAAACCAGTGTCAATAAATTTTCCATGGAACAAAGCCTGCAAAACACAAACCCAGATCAAATAATGCAAAGGATGACTGAACACTTAATATGACAACATTCTGTGCTCTGTACCTGTGAAATGTGAGAGCCAAGGAATGAAACCAACCTGGATATCAAAACTGCCAATATGCTGAATTAGCTCTCACCAAGAGGAGTTACAAACAAGCACCTGATAGTGATTTCAACTCAAAAAATGTATTAATTGTCCATCTAATGGCACTGTATTTATTTACAGGAACATTCCAGGCCTTACCATGGCAATGAACCTCCCGATGAAGCGGAAGTATTTCAGGTGGTCTGGGTTGATGTAAGAGGCTGGGTTTATCTGTAAGCAGTAATTATCCTTCCCTGCATATTCAAACAGGCAATACATGGGGTTCAAAACTTCATGTGACAAGAGAAAGAACCATTCCCTGCAATCACACAAAACAATAAAAACACATTTCAAAAGGAGTGGCAGCAGAAGTTCCTGTAGGTGACTGGGGGTGATTTAGGAGCCTTTGGCTCAATCAGCCCACATTGACACCAGGGGAAACTACAGCAAATGACAAATTAAAGTGCAAATTACAATGACACACAGCTGTCTGTGGTTTGGATAAAACACATTCTCATCTAAATGAGCACATTACAAGTCTACCATTGATCTCAGCACCTGGGGTTTGGGAAATGCTGATTAACACATGAACTTCTCTACATTCCAGTAAAGATTTCTGACTTCAATGTAGATTTCTGTTCACTTTTTCAATAAACTCTACTTTGAGATTAACAATTGTGCCAAAGGCTCACTGTAGTTCAGTGAACTGCATCTCTTTAATCACTGAGATGATTAAAGTAACTCCTAATGCAAAGTGAAAAGCATTTTACACAGTTTGAAGACATGCAGACACATTTTGCAGAACTGCCTTCCCCAGATGTTCCAAGGGAAAATAAGGAATAAACTCCACTACTGCTGTGAAAGCACTGCAGGTTAAGTGTCTGCTTTGCGGGAAACCTTCACCACTTGCACAACAAGCCATTTTCTGCCATTTCAGTGTAGTTACCTTGCAACCCCTCCATAATCCAAACCTTCTTCCCCAGGGAAAATCACCCACAATCGTCTCCGGAGATCCTGAGGGCTGAAGCTCATTATCTTAGTAAAAGAAAAACAATCAGTTCTTTTTAAGAAAACACCTACAAGCACTGGCTACAATTCTTACTATTTACTAACAACTTGGTAACTTGGGGAAATTATAACTGGGGTTTATGTCTATGGGTAATAACAAGCATTTTGCTGCTACTGATCTAAATAGAACTAAGAATTTTTGTTTTAACCAAGTCATTACTCATTTCAAGGCCCATAACACCCAGACTAAGATCCACTTTATGCATTTTGGCACACAGCTCATGCTAATGTAACACATTGGGAGGAAAAATGTGCCAAATATAAGCACAACATGAAAACTTCCTGAGAGTGGGGAGCTGCTCTGCCCCAGTCATCCCCTCAGAATTAATTCTGATCTTAAACCATTCTGAGGAAAAACTAAAAAAACCAAAAACAACCACCAAAACCACCCTTCTCTGCTAGATGAATCAGTGTAGTGCCAGAACTTCATGACTTACCGTTATCTCTTAATATATAAGCCTAACTAAAGTAGTATTTTTCAGTTAGTCTCACTTAAAATTACATTAGAAAGATGTCAAGGGATCATGAATAATAAGTGACAAAATTAAATAACGCCCCTTTTCATGCCCACTACTCCCATGCTTTAATACAATACCTGCTGAAATGAGTCCTCAAATAATGTTTTCCTGCTCACTGTGATCTTTATGTGCTGTGGCATTGCCAGTTGCTGAAAAGGAAATTTTTTAGAGGTGAAGTGTGCAGTCACTTGAAGTTTCTAATACTGAGTTTGGACTATTATTTATTGTGCATATTAAAAGGTACAGTTGAATTTCATTAATCTATATAAAACAAACCCAATAATCAAGGTATCTGAATTGTAATTGAATCCAAGAGCAAATTGCTTCCAATGCTGGTATCTACAGTGACATCACAGGTCTCCTGATGCTGCTTGGAACATGTTAAATGCTTTGCTCTTACAAGATACCGGAAAACATTAGGATCAATACCTCAGGAAGGCTTTCTAGCACAGAATTTATTAGAGGGATGGAGGAAAGGCTGAGAGAATTGGGATTGTTCAGCCTGGAGAAGAGAAGGCTCTTGGGTGACTTAATTGTGGCCTTCCAGGGCCTGAAGGGAACCCACAAGGAACATGGAGAGAGACTTTGGACAAGGGCTTGGAGTGACAGGACAAGGGGGAATTGTTTCAAACTGACTGAGTGCAGGGTTAGAGTCTATATTAGGAAGAATTTGTTCCCTGTGAGGGTGGTGAGGCCCTGGCACAGGGTGCCCAGAGAAGCCGTGGCTGCCCCATCCCTGGAAGTGTCCAAGGCCAGGTTGGAGCAGCCTGGGATAGTGGGAGGTGTCCCTGCCCATGGCAGGGGGTGGGATGAGATGAGCTTTAAAGGTCTCTCTCAACACAAACCATTCTGGGATTCTATTGATTTAATACAAAATTAGAAAATTTGGATTTTGTGCTGTATAACCTGAAGTGAAAGATGAGGCTACTCCCTCCACTATTTTCAAAGGATAATTCATTTACTCTTGAAAACTGGAACATTTAACCCTAAGACTTTTCCCTAAACATGAAGTTACTTCATCTTTTGATATACACAGACTTTAGAGGACCAGGACTGACACACTGGAATTGGCTATTATGGTAGAGCACACTAACATGCACTACAGTATATTCTCCAAACTTAGACAGGCCTGCTGTGTGCCAAATGCCTTTTCTACCAGAAAAAAATGTACAAAAAAAAGTACTTTTTTCTACAAAAAGTAGATCTTGTGTTAATTACAAAATTACTGTGCTTCCATATATTCCCATATTAACAGCAGAAAGAAAACAGTACTCGGAAATCAAAGAGTGAAATTGATGTTTTCCTTTATTCTAAACCATTTTAAAGCCATATCTTTACTCTCACTTTAAAGCTTCCATGAGTTTACACAAGTATTTACTCCCTCCTAATTTAACTCACCTTTAAGTAGTTTGATTGCCTCTACTTGCAAAGCATTGAAGAGGCATTTAAAGCATGTAAACACAACCCAAAAATATAAGAAACCCCAAGACATGGATCCTTACCTGACACCAGAACCTGAAATAATGGACCTTGGCCTTGAAATCACGCACATAGGCAATCTGGGGCCCGTTGTCTCTGGAACCAAAAGCAGGAGAAAAATTAATTCCAGAAGTGTTTTTATAACTGAAATTAAACCCTGCAAAGCTGTATTAGATATACAGCTGTATGGTTTAGTTGGCTATTTAGTTGGAAGACTCTCAGACACGTTTTTTGGTTTTGGGGTGCAATTTTCCTGGTTCTAAACTAAAAAAAAAAGTCTTCCTTTGTCAATTGTGAAATGCACACACAGTATATTCTAAACAATATCTGATTTTAACTTAAAAATGTCCATAAAAATAAGGATGTGATGACATGCAGTTCATTTAAGTTGGGAGTTAAATACTGGTTTTAACTTCACTCTGGTTCCTAAAAAATCAAAGAAAGAGCAGAGTGTACTTTTAAAGAGAAAGACCAGTAGCTGTAAGGAAGGGATTTAGTCATCAACAGGACAAGATGCAGCTCCTCCATTACCCTCAGATCTCACGCTCTTCTCGGGCAAGAAAGATTCCAAATGTTCAGAACTCTGCCTTCCTCAGGGAGTGATCACCAGTGGAGGAAAACCCCAGAAAATTAAGCAGCAATGCTCCATGTAAAACCTTCTGCCTCAAAAACAAAGTAAGAGGAAAGAAACCCACACCTTTCCAAAGTGCTGAGTGCTGAACTTCCCTCCTGAAAGCACTTACAGAGCAGACTTGCCCGTGCGGGGATCGATGTACGTGGTGGTTCTTCTGTTGTGATCCACAAAATAGGGAATTCCATCCACAGTAAATCTCATTTCCCAGCCCTCAGGTAAGGGTTTCTCATTTAACTGCCTGTGGATACAAGAAAATACTTGGTAACTGATCACCTGAACACATTCAGTCAATTCAACAGTACCTGAGACACTAAAAATTCTGGCAGATATAGAAAATCTACAGATGGAGAAAGTTCTCATTCATTATTTATTCTGCCTTTTTTATAACCCTCTTCAGTTTGCAGTCAGCTCCCAACTAGACCAAAATAACTGTTAAGGTAAATAGTAGATCATTTGCTTGCACTTTCCGAAATAAAGGCAGAAAGAAACTTAAGGGGAAAACGTAAACCAGGTTTATTGTTTCCTCCACAAACAACACAATTTTACCTTCTAATCCTTATGTTTTTACTCAGAAACTGACATAATTTTAACAAGCAGCTTTTGGTATCTCATGATTAATCACAGCAGCCAAAGAAAGTGTTTCAGAAGAACAAAAATAAACGAAAATGCAAATACTGACTATGCACACTTTGGTATAAATAAAAGCAGATCTCAGTATATTTGAAAGACCTGAGTAGTGTCCCTGCAAAGTGCTCCACAGTGACTTCCCTCCACAAGCAGGGAACTGTGCAGGACCATGGCTCTGACCGCAGCCTGAACAGTGGATTGTTGGGTTGCTTTAGGAGTAACAATGTTCTCCAGCCAGCTGCTGCAGAGATAACTGGGCTGGGAAAGTTATCCCTGGATGCAGCCACTATCCCTCTCACACATACTGACATTGCCCTTCCCCTTGGGGGACAGATGAAGTTGCTTCACCAAATGGAATTTTTCAGCTCAAAAAGGAGTTGGGATTGAACCCTCTTCACCCTCAACTTCCTGACTCCATTCCTTACGTCAAAGACCCTGAATGGCAGAGCCCAAAACAAACAGAGCTCTTCTCTTTTTTTCCCCTTCTTTTTTTAGAAGTTGTAAGAAGGGGTGCTCCAGTTTTTTACACTTGCCTTCTTCCTGTCTCTTATCCACCCCTGGAAGTGTCCAAGGCCAGGCTGGATGGGGATTGGAGCAACCTGGCCTAGTGGAAGGTGGAATGAGATGAGCTTTAAAATCCCTTTCAACCCAAACCATTCTGGGATTCCATAATTCTATGACTGTCTAGAAACCAATTAAAGTCTTATTCAGGAGCCTCTGCACTATCCCATCACCACACAACTGGAATCTCCCTTGTCCAACAACAGAAATGTTTAGACACATGTGATTACTTACAGAAGGAGCAGAAGCTCCTTCTGGGGAATGAGCTGACTGCTGTTGACCAAGACTCCCCTGGTAATTGTAATACCTCTCAAGGAGCTGTCTGACCTTTGTGAAGCACAGCCCATGTCCCACCTGTGGGCAGCACCTCCCAGCTCCCTGTCTCACTACATTGCTACATTTTCACTCCAGACTTACACGAAGCTGTAAATGATTTCTTACCCCTGACTCCTGGGATCTTCCCACTGAGTGATCCGTGTGTTGTGATTGACAAAATACACTCTGCCATTGCTGTCAGTTCTCTTTTCTGAAAAGATTCAGAAGGAAAAAAAATCAGTATTCCTTCATGTATTGCTGAGACAACATCAAATGAATATCACCAATCAGCACACCCTGTCACAGCCTCTCCTGTCCTTGGGTTTCTCTGCACCTCCTCTGACCCAACACCTTTTCACTTTCATTGACATTAGTCCTTATTATGCTGCTGTGCATTTCTTAATTGCAGGAAAAACTGGAAAAAAGGGAAAAAATATGAGCTGTTTTGTCCAGAGGAAATTCCAGCTGCATTGAAAATGTGATGTGCCTGACAAGCTACAGAGAGCAAACACAGAGGAGGGAACAGATGTAACTTGAGTATGGAGACAGTACAAGGGCTTCATGTCCAAATTACAGCAGGGAATGAGAAACTGCTACTGCAGCTTCCAAGAAAACCCATTTACATTTTCTCTCAGATAGACTAAAGTATTCCCATGGTTCAACAAAGCTCATGAGAAATGCCCCAGCTTTGTCTCCTGTGCCATTCTGCAGCTCTTCTGCAGCTCTCATTTCTATTTAGTGTTGCAAAAAACCCACAGAACGCAAATTATAAAATGGGCCAAAATGTGACTGCCACAGGTCAAGAGCTTCAGTTCCCAAGGGAAACCTGGAAGCAGGTACTTGTCCATGGGCTGAGAGCAGAATTCCACACAATGTGGAAACTCAAGTTTTGCCACTTCCTGGGCAATGTCAGCCTACAGACCTTTATTTGAAATGTTACACATGTGATGTACCCAAGAACAAGTGTGGGGAACAACAGTTTCATGGCACAAAATTGCATCAATACCAGGACTAAAAATCCCAAATAGTTCTGTTTGCAAAGCAGATGAGCAAAAAACCCAGCTCCAACTCTGCCAAGCAATTCCTTGCTTTAAAATTCCACAATCCTGAGAGCTTTGCCTGTGTATCATAAAACTTGAATTCTTGTATCTGCTTGGTAAGTCACACCAGAAATTAGTTTTACACTTCCATTTTGGCAATACATTCCCCCTAATTTAACATTAATTGTAGATTTTCAACTTTGTAAAGCACAAGAACAAATTTATTCCAGGGAGAGAGGCAAGTCAAGAAGTGGGAAGTTGTCACTATACAAAACATTTTCAGACCAACAAACCTCTCCACGAATTGGCTGGGAGAGGGAATTTGGCAGTTTGATTTAGAGAGGATTTGGAGCCTGATTTAGCAGGAGCAGGAGGGGGGGAATCCTGCTTAATGAAAAAGCCATAACAGGATGACAGTGTGGAAGGAGCTATTCTGCTCATTACAGGGAGCAAACCAGAATACTTTATAGTTTCTAATGTACTTTGAAACAGCATATCCTTGCCAGGACTCTGTTTTAACAACACACTTGATTAGATATAATTTAAAATATTTTTAATCCAGATTTTAGTTTTTAAAAACTAGCCTAGAACAGCTGACAAATAATTTGGCAGAAGTATGCTTTAATGTTTAATTACACTGCATTACAAAACACTTCCAAGTCAGTCTTACCCCATCCATGTGGCAGAGGGCCAAGAGGATCAAACTCTTTGTTCTGTGTGGATGAAAAGTCCTGGTTCTGCAAGTCACACAAACAAATGAGGCATTAATGACTAGTCATTTGCTTTCCAGATGTTCTGCTACAGCCATCCTGAATTATTGAATTAAATGCATTTTTGTTAATCTTACACATAAGCAAAGATGACAACAATTTCTTTTCCTCCACAGAGAAAGCCTATTTTACTGACCTTGGCATGTTTAATTAACTACAGTGCCAGGAAATAATTATTCTGTTTATGCCCCTGCCTATGCAGAAGGAAATCAGTACAGTAGCACCCAAAACAATCAGAAAGCAAACCACCTCATCCCACCAGTCAGTACAGATCTCCCTGTCACCACTTATGGGCTCCATTTCATTCTCACACATACACCAAACTCACAACCTACACCCCTCTTGATAAACAAGCAGCATGAGCTGCAGTGATCTAATGTCTGCTACTCCTCAGAGGTAAAAAATGGATTCAAAATTCTGGAAGGATTGTTTTCAATCTCCCTGCTGTCCTCACACTCCCTGTGTGCACAGCTCATTTTTCCCAGAGCAGAAATGCATGGGCCGTGAGCTTGTTCACCTCCCAGCTGTTTGGCCAAGGCAATACAAAATACTAATAAGCTGGTTTAGTTGTATTATCAGCTGTAGTTTGATTTGAACCAAAGGCTGCCTCAAATTCTATCTGAACCCATCTCTTCAGCTGACAACTAAACCCCACCCCACTGCAGGTGCTGCCTGCAGCCACTGCAAGGACAGGAGCTGAGGTTACGACGAGCCCTCCCTGCCATTTCAACAAAGAACAAACCATAACAAATCTGGTGTCTTCATGGGGAAAACTCCCCCCCAGGCATCCCACCCCCCCCAAACCACCTTGCCCTCACCCCATAGATGAATCTCTGGTTGAACTGCTGCATGGCTCCCTGCAGTTGGCTGCGCTGCAGCTGCCACTGCTCGTAGTTGCGGACGGACTCGAGGGTCGGCCTCTGCCACGTGGTGGTCCTGGTGAAGTGATCCACGTAATAAATCCGGCCCATGTTGTCCACCCGGCGCTCCCAGCTGGGGGGAGGGAGAGGGACAAGGCAGAGCTGTCAGCAGCAGCCACTTCAAGGCCTCAGAGGCACTTTGAGGCCAGCAGGGGAGGGAATGGAGAGCAGCAGGATTTTCTCCTTGTACCCTCCACTGAAATTATGTGAGAGCTGAGGTGGTTTTAGGAGAATCGTTTTTGTTGTTTATTACAGAAAGGCAGATTCATCCCATTTTCTCTGCTTTTAGGGGTTTTTGAAGTAGTTTGCAAGAGCTGCCCAAAGCCTTGTCCACACTGTGCTGGTGTCACTGCAGTCCCTTATCCTGCCCAGCCTGACAGGACACTAAAGCCTGCTGGTTTCTCAGCAATACCCCTGGCAGTTGGGGCGGTGCAGTGCAAGCCTTCCTCACACTCATTTGGCAGAAAAGGGAGATTTGGGCATTGGTTTTGGTGTTTTGGTTTGGTTTCATTTGTGTTGGGTTTGTTTCTAATTTTCAGTTTCTGAGATTTGAGATCAGTACTATTTAGAAAACTTGAAAGAAAACATTAACATTCTGAGTAAGTTTAAGTAATACAGTAGTTGATCCTCTCAAAGAGTTCAAAATAACTTGAAACATGAGAGTTGGGCTCCCTTCATGAGACTGTCTGCCAGTTTTTTTTCTTTAATAACAAGTTCTCTTTACAATCCCATTCTTCTACTTTGTATTTCTGTATTGCATGTGAACCATATGAAGATGAATGAAGTGCAATAGAACAATTCTTACTATTTTCTTATATTTTTTAAAAAATAAGAGACAGAACAACTGTGAACCAACATCACTGGCTGTTCTGATGCCAAGAGCTGGGAAAGCCCAACAACCAAAGCTGGTTTCTACATGCACAGTAAATTAGAGCTGGGAACCCTGAGCAAGATCAAAGGCCTGTGAACAGTAAACTCGGGATAAGAGATAACCAAGAGCATTCCTGCTCAAGCTGATAGTTACCTCAATCCCAAAATACTTTTCTGTGGCTTTGGTTCTCTTTTGCACTTGGGGGTGTCTACTGTCTTTATTTTTCAGGCAGTAAAGATGCACTTGCTTAAGCTTTGACAGGATTTGGCTATTTTTGACATTCAACTCTCTTCCACACCCTGTATTCCTCAGAGACAAAACAGGAGCAATGACTTGCACTGGGTTCACATTTCTATTTACAAACATGCTGTCCAGCTTTAGGCAGTTCATTCCTGCAAACCCCAGAGGTGCTCTGGGGGATGATGTGGCTGATCCTGGCTCACCTTGGGGGAAGGGGCTCGGGCCGATCCCACGTCGTTCTCTTTTCCACGTGATCCACGTAGTACACTCGGCCGTGCTGGTCCACCCTCTGCTCCCAGCTGAAAACAAACCACATTAAAGATCAAACTACTCCAACCATTCCTCTACAGCACAAAGATAAGAAAAGCATTTTATGGAAACAAACCTTTCTCTAAATAAAGTGCTTGAAACTAATGGTTCACAAAATGTTCCTGAGTGCTGTACAACACACAGCGGGTGCAATGTCCGTATCAACTGCAATCCTATGTCAACTGAAACACAAAAACATTCTACATGACCACCTTACTGGGAAACTTACTGGGAGCTACAATCCAGGCCTGTGTGTACAATTTTAGCTAAGTTTTGCATTCAAGTGTATCAATAACCTGTTGAACAGAACCAACTATAGATCATAATCTCCTTTTTAGAGTAGCACTAATTCAACTGAAATCCTAAAAATATGCAGATTATGCAGAGTTCACCACAAGGGCACTGGTCACATTTTCTGCCTGTGCAGCATTTGGGATAACGACTTACCCCTGCATTTGCATCAAATGCATCACAGGGGAACAAAGCACGCTAATTTGCCCTTTCTGTTGAAATCAAAATGATAAAGCAACAACCAAAGTTTTCAAGATTGCTTTTCCATTTCAGTTATCCTCTGAGGTAATTCAGACCTCTCCTACCTTTGGGTTCAACTGCCTGCAAATTAAGGCAGGTTCACATCAGGAACCTTTTACTTTCCCTCACTCAGAAAATAACCTTTTCCTGTTATTTTTTAGAATCTACATGAGAGATTTGAGGCAACAGACCAACCACCTGGAAAATTCCCCATGTGAAACACAACCATGAGGGGCTGAAGTGTGAAATCCAAATCTTCAGGACAGAATACATTAGCACTGGGACAGCAGCTCTTCTACTTACCTGTACCAGTATTTTCCTACCTGACTCAAATCCTAATTTGAAGACAATGAGTTGTCACACTGTTTAAAACCCATTTTTCACTGACATGGGAACTTATGATAAGAAAGAGCAATTCTTTTCTTCAATGCTTGAAGACTGATCAGACAAAGCAGTTATGAAAACCTCCAAAGGATTATCAGGGGGCATTTTTGTCGTGCAGCCAAAGGCAGATGTTATCAGTGTTGTTACACCTATACGGTAAAACCAGAAATGTCAGCACACACACACACACACAAGTCATTAAAGCCATACCCAGGTGGAAGAGGCCCCTGGCTGACTGTACTGAGTGCCTGAGGTGCAGGATTTACTGGCTGGACTTGTCTGGACACCGGAGGAGTGGTGAGGGCAGGAGTGGCAGGGGCTGTTGTTGCGGCTGTTGTTGCGGCTGTTGCCCCCTCAGGGCTCTGTTCTGACGGGGTGTTTGAGGCTGTTCCTGCCCCTGATCCTGCACTGGCCCCATCGCTCTCTGTGGATGTGGAGGAAGGACCATTGGCACTGGCTGTGATGTCAGAGAGACCAGAGAGAGAGACAAGAGAAATCTTTCAGCTGACATTTCTCACCACCTGTTGTACAGGTTGTACCTCACAAGGGCAAACCTGCAAGAGCTGCTGTATCAAAGGGCTCACAAAGCCAGTACTTGCAACTCACACAAAATCTAAAGAGCAATTCTGTCCCACTGTAAAAATGCTTTAAACCAAGAACTGCCATCAATGGCACAATTCAATTTTGGTATTTCTGATAGAATAAATCATATTTGCCTGGTCTGCATTCTTTAAACACTGAATGAGGATAAACAACAGCCCACTTCCTTGCATTGATGAGTAAATAATTTTCTACTTATTATTTGGAATAATAATTTAAGTGATGACAAGCATAGAATTTTCAAGGAGAGATTTCATATTGCATGGAAAGGAACTATTGCAATGGGAGGGGAACATATACATTGTTCAAATGTTTTCAGTTTTATCTGAATGCCATTTGGTGGGTGGGGTTAGAAGCTGAATACAAGTCAGGCCTTATTAACTAATTACACTGGACTAATCTTTTGAAGTAATTAATGTGTTGCAGATCCCACCCAGACCCAGCATTTATCAATTACAATAATGACAATACTCAAACAGATTGCAGTGTGTGGGGGTAATGGTGTTACCCCAAAACCAACAACTAACTTTCCAGAACTACCAGTCTTCAAGTTTTGTAGTTTTTAAATACTCAGATTTAAAAAAATCTATCCATTTCAGCATAACAGAGTAATGAATATTTTAACTGCTGCTACTTCACAGAATTTAGCAACTAGAGTTATAGAAACAAATAACTAGTATTTGTCAACTTAAGACAGTTCTGTAAGTGCTCTCAATACATCTCCCCTCAGTGGGTGCCTCAGTGCAGCAGAATTCTCTTGTGTTCTGGTCCCAGCCCCACTGTGTGTGATCACTGCACCCACCCCTGAGCACACATGGAAGCAACACATTCCCAGGAACAACGACTGAACATGTTCAAACCACAAAGCCCCCTGTCAGAGGTTCCCTGCCCAAGAATTTACCAGCCCAGCTGCAGTTCAGCCTGAGAGGCTGAAGGAGCAGCAGATCTGGGTCCCTGCAGGGGAGCCCATCACGTACCAGCCACCGAGGGGGGTCTGCGGGGAGTGGGGGGCGG